>LLCD01001674.1:0-10061 GCA_001414355.1 Hymenoscyphus salicellus
ATCAAAGCATGAGGTAGCGCCAATTGAGGGATGGGGAGTGGAGAGATGTATATAGCGGCGATGAAAGAGTGGAAAATGTTATATACGAAATTAGGAAAGGGACATGGACATGGACATGGTAGAATAGGTCTGCAAAGAAAACTTTGAAACGGGAATGGGAAATGGAAAATCAACATGGACATGAATTTACGAAATGAAAGAAGAATTGAAACACCATCTATTCCAAGGAACCCCAAGAGCCTTAAAAAATCGTTAAACCCCCATTCTAACTTCATACCACCCTCAAGCTAAATCCATTTTCAACCCGCTAAAGCACAAGAGCGGCAGCCTTAAAACTCAATCTTCCAATCCTCCCCAATACTAACAGCCGGATTCTTAACCACAGCCCAAGCAGCCATCTTCCCCTCCTCCCCATGGAACTCAAATCGAGCCTCCCCCTTGCCAGCCTTAACTGTCGTCTTCCCCTCCCAACTCTTAGGAGCACCAACAACAATGACCCTCTCCACACCAACACTCTTCATACCCTTCAAATATTTATCCGTCAACTTGCCCTTAGTACCAATATCGCTACTTGAAAGAACACCATCTTTATACTCAAAGGAGCGCTTGATATAAGCTCCAGATTGATAATCAAAAGTCTCCCCATCATCGACGTAGAGCTCTCCAGTTGCGGTACCAGCTTTATTGAGGACGATAACGAGGGTGTACGGATCCCATTTCATGAGGCCGCTGCTTCGGCGTGGGCGGTCTTTGCGCGGGATGATGTGGCCTCCTTGCATTAAGAGAGGGATTTTTTCAAGGGGTGCTTCGATGGTGTTTGAGCCTTTGCCGGAGTACTTTTCGTAGGTGAAGTAATCGTAGTAGATTTCATCGTCGGCGAGGTAGATATCAACAGTAGTTGCACCCTCCTTGACCACAGGCTTGGCGAGAAGTCCGGTACCACCAACGAAGAATTGATCATCGATTGCGAAACCTGCTTCGTCGCCTGGGTAGACGAAGTAATGAGGACGAATAATAGGTGTGCCATCAATACTGGCTTCGTGGAAAGCGTTGTACCAAGCTGGGAGAAGAGAGTAACGGAGGCGGAGAGCTTGAGTGATGATACCGGTGTATGGCTCACCAATGAGATATGGTTCTCTTCGACGGGTATCAATATGAGCGTGACCACGGAAGAATGGGTAGAAGGCACCAGCTTGATACCATCGACTAAGGAGATCCTTCTCAGGGTTTCCGAAGAATCCTCCAACATCAGCACCAGCGAATGGGTAACCAGCGATACCGTTGTTCAAAATCATAGGGAAACCAGCAGCAAGATGGTCCCAGCTGGCTTGGTTATCACCAGTCCACATGGCTCCGACACGTTGACTTCCGGCAAAGTAAGAACGGGTCAAGACGAATGGTCGTCGGATCTCGCCCTTCTTTCGCTCGAGCATGGCTTGGTATGTTGCATTGTGGAATGTCATACCATTGAGGTTGTGGACATCACGATGTTCCCAGTTGCCATGGTGCAAGTTGTCTTTTGGCATAGTGGTCTCTGGGCCGTTGAAAACGGAAGGCTCGTTCATATCGTTCCAGATGAAAACGTTCGACATGCTTCCCTTAAAGTTGTCGTATTTGAAAAGACTGATCCACCATTTGATGGCATCAGGGTTGAAACAATCAATCCAGTGGGATGAGCCTGGCCAGCACCAACCCTCGTAGATATTGCCATCTTTGTTGTGGACTGCAAGATCCTTCTTCTTCAAATCCTCGGAAACCTTGTATCCATCCTTGTTCTTGATATGAGGATCAATGATGGCAACAAGTTTTCTTTGGGACTCATCAAGTTGCTCAAGCATCCCAGTTGGGTTAGGGAAGGAAAGAGGATCCCAAGTGAAGTATTGCTTGTCATCGGTGTACTCAATATCAAGCCAGATAACATCGTAAGGAATTTGATGTTTGGACATCTTTCGGTCAACATCCTTCACATCCTCATCTGTGTTGTAATTCCAGCGACATTGATGGTAAGCAATGGAAAACTCTTGAGGGAGTTGAGTGGTTCCAGTAAGTTCACTGTATGTCTTGATAACATCCTTTGGTGTTGGTCCGAGGAATACGAAAACATCAATCAGACCGCTCTCAGAGAACCAATGGGTCTTGGTGTCTGTGACAGATCCAATGCCAAGACTGAGAGGGTTATGAGCCTCCTTCTCCTTGATGATATCAATCCAAGTCTCTGCAGCATTGAGCCAGAATACTCCAACTGTAGAATCCTTCTTGTGTGCTTGCATGAATGGAATAGCACCATAAAGAGTCATAGGACTATCCATGATGTACTCAAAAACATCGGCATTATACAAACGGTATGGGTCCTCGTGGTTGTTGGTTCCTCCGCGAGTTTGCTTGAGGGACAATGGTCCCGCATGCTCTGGAATACCATAAACGTGGTCGTATCCCGGGAAAGTAATATCGAGAGAAACACTTTCGGGTCCCTTGGGCTTGCTGTCCGTTTGTCCACCAAAAGATTCATCCCACCAAGTGCTGTCATCTTCATTCGTCTGAATCTCAGCAGCAGCAGGTGTCTCTTCGCCCTCCTTCTTCTCCGGCTCAACCTTCTCAACCTTTGGTCTCCAGTGTTCCACGTTCAACAATCCGCGGTCATTGAGCTTGATTTGGGTGGAACCTTCGCGCTTGAATTCGATACCAAAAGGCGCGAATGTGATGACAGCCTGGAATTTCCCTTCAGGGCCGTAGGTAACGGTGGTCTGAGTAGTTTCCCTCGATTCGGTTGCTGTCTTGCTGGCATCAAGCCCTCCAACAATAACCCAAGATTCTGCCTCGTTGTATCGTTCCTTTCTCGCAGCACTGTTGTGTCTCAATTCGATTTCGCCCTTTTGACGTTTCTCCTCGTCGATTGTAACTCTCGCAGATCCGGATTCCAAAAATCTAATGGTGGCAGGTAACCGGACCGTTTCACCAGATTTTCCAATCGCCTTGAGGATTGTGCCTTTGAGTTGTCCATTTTTCCAGCTCAGGGACTCTGGCACTAATTGGAAGGGAGCTTGCCATCCGGTGGCCGTAGCTGCATCGGCATACGCTCGATTTCGTTTGCAAAAGCCTGCCTGGTCGCAGGTCTTGAAATTTTCATACTTTACAGCCTCTGAAGGTATAAATTAGCATTGGAGAGAGGCAAAGGTTGGCGCAAGGGTTACCAGTAGGGGCGAATAAGCAACACAACGCGGACAATAACACAAACAGAGCTGCCCATTGCGAGGACAGCGTCAAGGAACGACGCATGGTAGAAGGACGCTAAGTTCAAACGAATTTGGATTTGGACAGTACGATAAGGGACTGTCCAGCAATTGCCATAAAGCAGTGTGAGAGAATGAAGCTATTCCAAGCTGTCCTCTCTGTAACAAGTAGCTTGGAGGCATATCCCTGTCTCAATGATCGCTTGGCATTTCACCGGAAAATATGTGTGCCTGATAACATGGCGCCATAATATCGAGGCATCAACAATGCTGAAAACCCGACTAAACTTAAAAAGGATGCCCAGCCCTCATCTGCCCCACCAGCAAATCAACCCCTCCAAAAATCAATTATTTCCCCTCAATGAGCGACGAACAACCACGCAAAGATCCTGAAATATTTAAGCACTTGAGCCCAAAGACTCAAGGTTACCTCCGCGCCGCAAATAAACACCGAGAAGAACAAGAAGCCCTTCACGCCGCCGACATGTCTACCGAACAAACGTATGTACACCTGATTCTGAGCTGAGCTCTCCATGTTTGGCGGTGAAACTGACTTCATCAACAGCTTCATTGCCATCAAGCCAGATGGTGTCCAGGTACGGGATCAGAAATACGAATATCCTCCGAAGACATCTCATTAATTGTTACTACAGCGTGGACTCATTGGCCCAATCATCTCCCGATTTGAGGCTCGTGGGTGAGTTGGCCATTCTGTTGATCTGGTTCAAATTGACTAACCTCACTAGATACAAGCTTGCTGCCATCAAGTTGATGACCGCTTCCCAAGAGCACCTCGAGAAGCACTGTATGTAGAATCAACTCTCAATTTTTACGGAACAACAGCTAACCATCTGATAAAAGACGAGGACCTCTCCGCTAAGCCATTCTTCCCAGGACTCATCAAGTGTATGCTTGTCTATCTCCATCCATATTCCGAATACATTTGATATGCCGAATACATCTAACACACAATAGACATGGGAAGCGGACCAATCTGCGCTATGGTCTGGGAGGGACGTGACGCTGTCAAGACCGGCCGTGGTAAGTATCATACACTCACCATCCCCAGCAATTCTAACATCCTCAGTCCTCCTCGGTGCCACCAACCCTCTCGCATCCGCCCCAGGTACCATCCGTGGTGACTTCGCCATCGATGTCGGACGCAATGTCTGCCACGGCTCCGACAGCGTCGAGAACGCCAAGAAGGAGATCGCTCTCTGGTTCAAGGAGGGTGAGGTCCAATCATGGAAGTCCGCTCAACACGACTGGGTCTACGAGAAGTAGATGTTTCCTTCTCAAAAACCACATACATAAAAGTTACATTGGGCGGATATTCGGAAGCTTTGGTGGATGGTATGGCCCAGGTGGTAAATATGGGGCAGAGGTGCTAGATATGAAAATTGAATGGCTCCTTTGGTGAATGATGCTTTCTCCACATTGTGTGCGTGTTGTTTTCCGACTGGGTCGTGGATGGTTTGTTGGCATTTATGGAGCTTTCGAGTTTGGTGTCCCTCCACTCGTCTTGGTGGGGTTAACGCTCTTCGTTGTTCTTCGCCCCATTCCCTTGAATATGCCTCCAAATCGTCGAACAGCTACCCTGGCGAACCATGGAGTAGCCCAAACACTGAAAATGATCCTCACTGGCAGTAAGACCTTCGTAATAGCATATGCCGTCGCCACTTCAACTAATATCCTCGTCCCATTCCCATTCCCATTATTTTTCACTTCAACATCTGCACTTGTACCCTCACTCACTCCTTCGCCGAGGTGTATCTCCTCCTCCGAATGCTCGTTACTAAACCCAAACCATCCCTTCCTTCTGAAATAACGACCGAACTTCGCGACGCCGTCGTTGATGTAGGTTGCTTCCGACCAGCCCTAAGTTAACCAATTAGTCTCCTCCACAATCAATGCATGCCCCATATACATCCACCGTATATTTTGTGTTTTCAACCACTCCTCTCCAATCTGTGTAAACGCACCTTAGGCAACCACCCCCCATAATGAAACACCCCCGCCAACCCAAGTAGCGGCAGCACAGCTGTTATTTCGTGTAAAATCAGAAATGCGACGACATGAGATATCGGGGCGTGACGGAGACCATTGGTGTAGGGGTGGAGGAATTTGGGGAGGCGGGAGAGGATCCGGTCGATTCGCGGGTTGGGGGGAGATGGAGTGGTGGATTGGAATCTGAGGGGAGCTCGGTGGGGGGTTGTGCGGGTACGGAGGGGGATTGATTTGGGTCGGAGGGAGGAGACGAAGGAGAGAGGAGGCGGGCGGGGAGGCATTTGGTTTGGTGGGGGTGAATTGAGGAAGTTGGGATTGAGGGAGCTGGGGAGAGCTTGGTTGAAGCTATTCGGAGGTGGGTGTGGGTGGGGAGAAGTAAGGGGTGTGTGGTTATTGGTGTGGCTTATCTGGTTGCGAAGATCTGGGAGCCTTTTCTTCCTTCGCTTCCGGCTGCATCGTGTATATTTTTTTACTTCCTGACTCGTTCTCCTTCCCCTTTCCTCTTGCTTGTTCATTGACTTCTTGCTTGTTATCTTTTTACTTGTTACGTATGTATTGCTTTAACTTCTTCTGCACGTTCTAATGTTCTGTCCACTTTTGTATGCCTTCAATTTACAACTTCCCAACCTCTGCTTCGCCGTCTCTTAGCCTTCAGATTCGAATTCTTTAAATATCCTCAAAATACCATCTAAAGATGAGACACAAGGAGTACCTGTACATAGTGGAGAAGATGGCGATGAAGCTACCCTTTCGTTATCGAGAGATGTTGTATCAGCAAGTAACAATATCTGTTTGCGATGCTCTTCTATCGATTTTTAACTCTATTCCATCACCGACAGCGTTACAATAATGGGGTTCATCGCGGCAACAGGATTTTAGTCCTAGGTCGATCATGTCTTCAATTAAGAACCATGTCATGTCCCTTGTGCAACTTCTTTGGCATGGTTGCAAATCCTGATGGCGATCAGTCATGTCGACTGATGGTCTACTCGGCCGACTTTGTTTTCACAGGACAATCGGGGCACTGGTGCTCACCCAGGAATGTCTTGGGCGTGAAGAACACTATCGGGTCACTTTCTCGTCCTCATCGGCTCATAAGTGCCAACATTGGCTCTGACGCATTTGGGGTCCGCTCAATTGATTCAAATCCTTTTAATCATACTATGGCTGGCCACTGGCTGCGTTATTGTCAATTGAATCACCCTGAAGTGTGTTATCCGGAATCTATTCATACCCCCTCACTTAGAGTTATAGACTGTCAAATTGCATCTGTTGTCCACGCCCCAACAAACTGTCAGTATGTCGCATTGTCGTATGTTTGGGGAGCGCCATCGCCTCTGAATCCGAAGTCCAGTTGCTCACTAGACATACTAAGAATGGCTCCCAAGGTTATTGTTGACAGCGTTGAACTCGTCAAGAAATTGGGTTTCAGATACCTTTGGGTTGATAGATATTGTATTGACCAATTGGATGCGATCGGGAAGCATGAACAGATTTGCCATATGGATACGATATATTCCAGTGCTCAGTTTACTATCATCGCTGCTGCAAGTGGTGACCCAAACGATGGGCTTCCCGGTATTCATGGGACACTGCGTAGACCGCTGCAACTCAGCCTTCAAGTGGGAAATCATCAACTTGTATCATCACTCGCACCTCCCACTATCGAAATTCCGAGATCAGCATGGGCAAATCGTGGATGGACTTTCTAGGAAGGACTTCTCTCTAAGCGTCGTTTGATATTTTTACTAGGACAAGTAGCCTTTGAATGTAACAGCATGCATTGCGCTGAGGGGCTTAACCTACCATTTCAAGAAATGCACGACGAAGAAACGCAAATGTTTAACAAATTCGCTCTAGCTGGGGCTTTTGAACTGAAGTGCACTGTAAAAAGCCAGTGGGGTTACATGAAGTATGGATTCGAGTTCACAAGCCGCCAGCTATCTTACGAATCAGATGGGTTGAATGCGCTCAGAGTATTTCGTGCGCTTGAGAAATTTCAATATCCAGTATATCAATTGATGGGAGTCGCGATACTATCACTACCATCATACACACAAGAAATCGATGGAATAAACATCATACTACGGCGACCTCCGGTCGCTGTCTTTCTGATTGGACTCCTATGGGCTCAATCTATGAACCGTCCCTGTTCACATAGAAGAGTTTTCCCGTCATGGTCCTGGGCTGGGTGGGATGGCCAAACGGAGAGTTCTTTTTATTTGAATTTGACATGAAAAAGATTGGTAATTTTCGTGCCCAGGTTATCATAGAGCTGTCCAGTGGGTCTCTCCGTTTTCTGAACACGAAGAGTCAATTCCTTCATTCTTGGTCGAAACTCATAATACGGAATTCATTCATTTGACTGCACGAACATCAGCTTCCATCATTCTTCAAAGCCATGATGAATCCTCCTTTTTCGGCTTAGGATCCTGGACACCTTGTTATGCTATCCTCATCGGCGACCCCGAATTCAAGATTTGCTTGCCATTCATGCCGGATGCAAAAATGGAGAGCGAAGAAGGGGAGTTATAGATTTCTCTACTGGGGAAAATCTTTACCGCTATCATTCTCGCTGACAATTCCAGTGTGGGTTTAGAAGACCAATGGGGAATTTCCGTGATAGTATTGGAAGAAAAGACCTTGCAAGGAGGCTTCATGGAACGAGTGGGGGTCTGCCATCCAATAGGCCACCATAAAAAGCCAGCCGACTTCAAAACCTACAATCATGGGTTCATCGGCTATTCCGTGTCTACCATACTCTGTAGAATATGTGGGTGATGACACAAGATTGAATAAAAATAAGAGGCATTTCGATGAGTGGATTGGACGAAGACCTATTCAAACTATTCGGTTGGGATAAATGTTTTCACGGTAACTTCTTGTGGGTTTCCTGGAACGTTATGCTTTAGCCTCGGTCCTTGAACACTTTTTGGGACATGGTATGGTGTTTATTTCTATTTTAGTGACTGGATGATATATGATTAAACTTAAAGGACGAGCTACACGTTCGGGTAATGATGGATTCTCATTCTGATTTTTCAATTTTGAGCTAGTTGAAATCCCATTTTCTTTCATGCAGACTAGGAAATCATTAATAATTTCGAATAAGCAATACTGATTTTGGAATACTCTTGAAATCGGAAACATGAATCTTCTTCAACTGTGCGAGGCCTATCGCTAGTCCGCACGCGAGGGCATGGAGAGATTAGAGTTAATAACATTCACAAACTTCCAGGATTGAGAGAACAGTGGTTCTCCGGATGCAGATTGAGTTCCAATACGAATTGTTGCGAGATAATTTTGATGAACAAGCGTTGAGGCTACAAAGGTTATATAGGACTTGGCACGTCAGTATTAGCCACGTCGTCAGATGCTCTATATTTTAGAGTGATCTTGGGGGGTCAGTGCATGATCTGTTTCTCTCGATCACATTTTTCTTTTTGCATAAGCCAACTACTCTACCCCAAACTTCGGCCTCGCGGGTGGGTGCCACCCCCCTTTATTACCCCGCATTTCGCTAAACATGTCTTTTTGTGAGAAGTGCCGGTTTTATAGTGCGATATCAAGTGCCGTACTGAGTGTGAGTCCTTGGGTTCGAGTTAATCCACTTTACCCGTAGCCTACTATTTTGATCCTTGTTATTATTCAGCCCAAAACTTATGGACTATAACCTTATTCGTGGTCCATATATAGTTTGCATAGACACATAAACACCAAAGGAAACTTGTTTGAGAAAATATTCAAGTGCTCAATAAAACCACAAGAGAGCCTGCAACCATGTTTTCGTTCTTACTTCTTACCCTTATTTTGGTTGTTCCGGGGGCCTTCCCGCTCCCCAATCCAGCCGAAGTCGTCCCTCGTGGTGCTTTTCCAGCCACAGTAGATAACCAAGCCGGGTTCTACTTCTCATCTTGGTCTGAGGGAAGTGGAAGTTTCAAATGCAACAACGGAAATGGAGGATCCTACACTGCAACGTGGGGCGGAAAAGGAGGTGGTTTCGTCTGCGGAAAAGGTTGGAGTCCAGGCGGTTCACGGTTCGCTTAACCCCTTCTTTCCTCTCACCTCTCTATCCCATTGACATCCTCTCAGAGCAGTCAAATACACCGGAACATACACCCCCACAGGCCCCGGCTATCTCTCTCTCTACGGTTGGACCAAAAACCCCCTCATCGAATACTACATTGTCGACTCGTACGGTCTCCTTCTCCCTGGTGAACCCTGGACCGCAAAGGGAAATTTCACATTTGACGAAGGGACGTACAACTTGTTCCAGAGTACTAGGGTTAATAAACCTAGTATTATCGGGACGGCAACTTTTCAGCAGTATTGGAGTGTGAGGAGCGAGAAGAGGGTTGGGGGGACGATTACTACGGGGAAACATTTTGATGCTTGGGGGAAGGCGGGGATGAGGTGTATGTTGACTTCTTCTCTTTTTTCCGTTGGCTTTCTTGTTGAAAAGGGGTTGGTTCTTGGTAGTTGGAGGGATCTCTGCTTTGTTGGAGAAAGAGTTTGTGCTAATTCTTTGCAGTGGGTGGTCATGATTATATGATTGTGGCTACGGAGGGGTATACGAATGGTCAGAATTATAGTAGTGGGAGTTCTAGTATCACAGTCTCTTAGAATCAGAGAGACTATAAGATGAAAGCGATGTTGAGCTTGATATGCTAGTATTGGATGTACCATTTCTAGCTTAACGTGTTCAACGCGTGTTGTACTACATATTGTCTCCAATTTAGTTTTCATTACAAACATATTTTCACAATTTAATGAGTATTTCTAGCTATCTTGTCTTCTTTCATGGCTATAAATCCAGAGTAACTT
>LLCD01001675.1:0-10057 GCA_001414355.1 Hymenoscyphus salicellus
TTATCCTTCTCATCCCCTATCCCGTCCCTATCCCCTTGAAAATCAAACTGACAGAAATAGTTCAATAACCCTAATAGAATGCGTAACCAACTTCCTCAACTGGTCCGGAACCAGTATCCCCCAAGCCCTCAAAGCCGTCACCGCGACACCAGCTGCCATGCTCGGATTACAGGGTGTGAAGGGGTGTTTGGAGAGTGATGCCGATGCGGATTTGGTTGTGCTTTCGGAGGAGGTTGATGAGTTTGGGGGGAAGAAGTTGGTTGTTGATCAGGTTTGGAAGTTTGGGGGCTGTGTTTATGATAAGGAGACTAAGTGAGAGGAAGGATGGGATGGGAGGAGGCGGGAGGGGGTTGAGGAGTTAGATGGATTCTGGATTTTGGAATTGGTGACAGATGAAGGAAGAGCGAAGGAGAGAAGAAATGCTCAAAGACTAAATTGTTAGAAACTAAAGATGTTAGAGAGAAACCTCATCGAGAGTAAACCATTAGAAACCCAATCGTTCAAACGAAAATTGAATAGAAAAAAACCACAAATATCAGAAACTCGAGCTGTCCGTTCATTCTGAATTTTGTGCATGTTGTATTGTTTGACAGTGGCTGAAAATACAGGAGAGGTGGTACTCGGGGAACTTGTCCTAGGCTCACAGGGTACTGGGTTGTACTGCTGACGCCGCGCACGAACTGACACAGAAGAAGTGATCTCAAGTAGCAAAGTCAAACACCGACCGACCAACCCTCACGAAACACCAAATCGAAAAAAAATAAGATTCTCTTCTATTTCTATCCATATATACATATATACACGTGAAGCCTCCGGGGCAAACAATTGGGTACACCACTCTCGAAACCCATTCTGCCAGCGCTTTCAACCCAATAGACTCACCAATCCCAGACCTCTTCTATTTAAGAAATTTATTTCATCTGCTATACAATTTGTTGATATCGCTATCCTCCCACCATCTCTTCTTGCAAGGTCTGTCAGCCAAAGTAGTCAATTTATAAAGAACGCCAATTTCTATCCCTGACCCTCTTTCCCTCGTTCCAAAAAAATCTAAAAAGCCGCAATTCTGCTCCCCATACGGTCAAGTATCAAATCCGGTGTAACACTCCTAATAGGATATTCCGTGGCCGGTGCCGCCAAAAGTGTGCTGGTAACAGGTTGCGGGCTCAAAATACTGGGCTCCTCCTTGACTTCTGCCACAGATAAAGGTTCGACCGGTTTGCTAGCAGTCCTTGGCCCAGTGCGGAACTTGCTAGGAAGTATCTGCTCAAAGCCCTGCGATGCGGCAACGGCTTCGATAGATTTGAAGTATTTGACAGTCTTGACTTGGAGTTCGAGCGTCGCGTCCTCGTCGACGACGATCATGGGGTGAGGGTGGAGTTGCAGACATGAGAGGGTCCACATGTGGTTCACACCCTCTTCGATGCATTTCTTCAGAGCGAGGGATTTGTGGGCGCCCGTGATGATGATGACTACCTCTCGGGCTTCGAGGACGGTTTGTACTCCCACGGTCAGAGCCATTTTTGGAACTTTCTCGAGATCATTGTCGAAGAAGCGACTATTGGCGATGATGGTATCATATGCCAATGTCTTGACTCTTGTACGTGAAGCCATGGAGGAACCGGGCTCGTTGAAAGCGATATGTCCATCTGGTCCAATACCGCCCAAGAATAAATCAATGCCACCGGCTGCTTTGATGGCAGCTTCATACTGAACGCATTCCGTTTCGAGGTCAGGGGCGTTTCCGTTTAGGATGTGAATATTTGAGGGGTGCACGTTGACGTGGGAGAAGAAGTGTTTGTACATGAATGTGTGGTAACTCTCGGGATGTTCCCGTGGAATGCCAATGTATTCATCCTTTGCATGGTATTAGCTGCATGGTAATATATGCAAGGCTACGAGGGTGCGTACCATGTTGAATGTGATGACATTTTCGAAGGAGATTTCGCCAGCTTTGTATTTCTCGACGAGGATTTTGTAGATGCTGACGGGGCTGGATCCGGTTGGGAGTCCGAGGACGAATTTGTGTTCGGGGGTTGGCTTGAAGCTCTTGATTCTGTCTGGAGAGTGTTAGTCTGAGAAATATGTGTGGAACGAAAATGGAATAGCTTACCGATGATGTAGTTGGCTATATATGATGAGGCTGAAGCCGGGTCGTCTCTGATAATGAGCCTCATTTGGATAGGATGGTAGGATTGTAAAGTGGTAGAGTGGTTTGATGTGTTGGGTATAGTTTTAGTGGTTCAAAATTGGAGTGTTTTACAAAAGAGAGAAGAAAATAGAGAGAGAAAGGTGGTTTGTATGGCGAAATGTATAGAAAATTCGACTGGAAAGCGGAGAATAAAGAGAGATTGATAGAGGGGCAATGGCAGACTTCCACCTAGAAAGCATCATGTTGTTTCATGACTGGACTGGATACTAATCACTATCACATGTGGCATTCTCTATTGGGCAATGAGCGATTTGAGAGATGGCACCTGGGGCAGAGTGCATGGAACGTCACCGGGAAACATCCCCTTCTCACCTGGATAACAAAGCCGCACCCATCGAAAACGGTCATCCTCGAAACTCTATCCGTCCAACGCCGAATTCAATGTGCCACGCTTGATGGACCGATAGGCATCTTGTTGGGCAATGCTAGCCCACTTGTGCCTGTGGATGTGGTTGTGGAGATGGGTTGCGGGAGGCACCAGATCCCATCGAGGTGGAACTCGTGGCAGGCTTGCTTGAAGGACCCAGGGGAGGGAGTGACAGCGGGGCAAATGATGGGAGCTGGGACGGCGGAGGCGACAGTGAGGGGCTCGTGGGGTATGATTATGGTATTGGTATCTTTGAAATTGGGATTCGCTTAGCCTTGCAATTCGAGAATGGGGTCAACGATAGGCAGCTCTGTTTCCTTCGCATCTGGAGGGCGCTGGAAGAGAGCTGTAGATGGTGAAGCACTGGCTGCGAGCTGGCTGACCATGGTTGAAGGTTACATATGATAGAACTGCGCAAAGGGAGGTGGCAATGTAGCAGTAGAATCGTTGACACGATACAGCCCTATGGTGTTGTTGGTCTTCAATCCAGCGTCAGGGGCTCGCGTTTAGACCGACCAACGCGAGGGGTCAGTTCCAGCCCCGCCACTGCGCCAAGGCGCTAACACCAGCCAGGTGTGGCTTGATGGCAATCGCATTCTGCCCTCTCTATGAGTAGGGTTGTAACGTTGCTTCTCCCGTTTCTCCCATTTCTCCCATTTCTCCCATCCTCCACCATCAACCTCCCCTCCCCAACGCTCCGGTTTCAAGCTATTGCCCGCTGTCACTCCACCACTCGCAGTCTTCTACGGACCCCCTGTGGATCGTATAGCCAGTGTCCAGGTGTCCAAGTGTCCAGGTGTCCAGGTGTCCCAAAGGTCACTAAACCCCCCGAAGAACCCCTGAAGACGGAGGCTAGGATCTGATCTCTCAGCTTAGGGCCCATCTATCCGTCTGCACCTAGGAGTAAAAATCCAGTGGAAGAAGGAAAGACAGGCTGGATTCTCCCGATTGAGTGGTGGAGGTCCGTTGACCACGCAAGATTTGCATAGATTTCCACACTGAGAGACGCTCCACGTTGGCAGGTAGCGTTCTCTGTCTCAAACTCTCAGTTCTCCTGCCTCGCCCTTTCCTTCGGCATCTGCAGATTTACTCTATTTGCGTTACTCGCACGCATGGCCAAAAGACCGTGAACGAGCCTCTTGTCCTATCAACCCCTTGGCCGTGATGGCGCAATAAGCTTTTCTCCTTCATTACCTACTTCGTACGTACCCTCAACTGGACAGAGGACCTGGCCCAAGCAGAGGGACATGGGACCCTCCCAAACCACCTGCCCAGCACCACTTTTACTACCTACTTCGTACCTTTTTTCTTAATTTTAATTTTACATGTTACTTCATACATGGTCTCTGCCTCAATCCTCCCAACCACAGATCCAATTATATCTCCGGCCGCACCTCGTACTATCCCAACACCCAACCCCAACCCTCCTTTCCAGAACTGTTCCTTTTCTGTCTGTCTGTCAGACAGACATACATCCTTCCTTCCTTCCCCCCTCGTCACTCGTTGCCTTTCCACGAAACCTTCCACTCTAACCCGCCATCCATCAATCTCTTACATGCAACTCATACGGGGGATGGATTAGATCAGAGTATGGAGAACGCAACATTCCGCCGATCAGCACCACATCTTCTTAGCCGCGCCACATAGTGCCGCAACCTACAAGAACCTCTATATGTACCGGTGTTCGTTGAAATGCCGCCACTCATTTCTGCAATGTACAAGGTACGCCAGGCCTTCTTTGCTGCCATCATTAAAAGTTTGCTGAGAACCAAGTCCGTTCTCCAAACCATACTCAACATTTGGATCTCACCTTCGACCATCAAGGGCGACAATGCCGACAGGCATGGGGGCGACGTGGGTGAAGGGAGGAGGTTATCGGAGTTTTTGAAGGAGGTTGAAAGGGAATTCAGGAATTCGAGAGAAACATCGAATCTGGTAGCTTTGTCTGACGGACTGAGGTCGCAAATGGGAGAAAGTCTATTGGACAATCCACAGAACATGTTACCCTCGTACAACCACCAACTCCCTACTGGGAATGAACGCGGAACCTTCCTTGCTCTGGATGTTGGGGGCTCCACTTTCAGGATTTCTCTGATAGAACTTTCGGGCCGGAAACATGAAGGACTTCAGACCTCGATTTTGAAGTTGGATTCATTCAAGATTACGCACGATGTCAAACAGCTCAAGGGCGTTTTATTTTTCGATTGGATGGCCGAGCGAATTGGGGAGACTTTGTCCGGGCAAAATGAAGGACACGATATGTCCAAGACCCCATTATCCATGGGAATGTCGTGGTCATTTCCAATTGAGTAAGTTTCGCCTTTGAATTTGACCATAATCAATCAGCTGACCATATATCAGACAAACTTCCCTTCGAAGTGGTCTTCTTCAAGGAATGGGCAAGGGCTTTTTGGCAGCTCATGGACTTATAGGGCAAGATCTCGGGGATCTCATTCAAGACTCTTGTTCAAGAAAGGGTCTCAACGTTCGATTGAATGCCATTGTCAATGATTCTTCAGCGACGTTACTTTCAAAAGCATATTTGGATCAAACTACTCGATTTGCCCTCATTCTTGGCACTGGTGTAAATGCAGCAGTGCATCTCCCAGTCCATATTTTCTCTCCTCCCAAATTCGGTAAACGGCCTGCAAGCTGGCATGAAGAAGCCAAGCATGTTATTGTCAATACGGAGCTCTCTATGTTCGGCGGAGGTATCTTGCCGTACACTAGATGGGACAGGCAGTTATTAGCGGTCCACCCCAGACCAGAATTCCAACCACTAGAACATTTCGTCAGTGGAGGTTATCTTGGAGAAATTGCTCGTTTGGTATTGGTTGAGGGTATACAAACCGCTGGTCTATTAGGTGGTGTCATACCGCCAGGCCTAGAAAGGGAATACTCTCTCGAGACTGAAACTCTCTCGCTTATGGAGTGGTAAGTCGCGTACCTACCTGTAGTGTTACCGCAACACAAAGGCTAACCAAAATTTCCCCTTCATAGCGACCCGAGTCCTACCCTCGAAACAGCACTCAAAGTCTTCCTCTCCCGACACCCGACGACGCATCCACCCTCTCATGCAGACCTCCAAGCCATTCGGCTCATTGCCTCTCACGTCGCCTATCGAGCGAGTGGTGTTCTAGCTGCTGGTACACATGGATTGTGGCAGCTTCGGAATGAGGCCGAGGGTATTCCCGCGCACAAGTCGTCGCACACACTTGTTGCATACAATGGGTCTGTTTTGGAGAATTATCCCAACTTTCGAATTTCGTGTCAACGGCAACTGGATGCGCTGGTTGAGGCTTCGGGTGCTGAGAAGGGCATCATTGAGCTGATGTATGCTGAGGAGAGTAGTCTTCTCGGAGCAGCGGTGGCGGTGGCATGCATAGATGGTTAATGGGTGGGTGGGGTCGAGAGGGAGCATTTCGCATAGCATTTTCCCGGAGTCTTTGGGGGCTCTACTGCATATAATGAAGCCCTTTTCACGATTGGGCATGCCGTCATTTGGATGGCCTCATTTATATATTTCCTCTTTTCATCTTCATCTTCCTTTACTTAGCATCCATTCTAGGCAGCATTATATATAAAATCCTTCAAGTTCAGTCTCGGATTTCGAAACGCCTGGGAGGAAGGACTGGGCTGCGCCTCTGGGAGCGTGTTGGATCGACATGATGATGATGATGATTTACTCGATCGAAAGTCGAGAGTATCATCTTCATGGCTTTGAACACAAGGTCAACAGATGCCAAGTGTCTTCTACTGGCCTTCTAGAAAGAGAAGTCGTGCATCGAATGATCTCCTTGATCATCGCCCGAAGTAGTGCCCCTGGAGAGAGCCAGTGATAGGAAAACGGCCGACGGAGCGCTCAAAAGGCGGGGTGAGACAAGAGCTTGGGGGTTATGAACGGCAGCACCGAGGAGCAGTTGAGGGAAGAAGGCTTGTTCCTATGCGGATGAACTTGAGTAGAAAATGGGTCTTATTCATCGAGCATCTAATTATTTGATTCTTGAGTTATTCAGTCGTATAGAAAATGGGGTTGGAAGGAGATTAAGTGTAGCAAGTGCTATGCACTTGTTTGGAATCGTGGGGGCACCTGAAATCAACCACCCCGGCCTTTTATCTCCCCGAGCAAAGTCTAATCAAGCCCCCAAGGCTCCTTCCCCAGCGCCATATCATATGCACCGACGGGAGACAATAAACCTCTATCTAAAGCATCATGAATTGTTTCTAAACTTGCCTTGCTCTGCTTTATATCACCATCTGTATTTTGCTCTACCGTTGGACAGAATCACTCAGCAAATACACCATTCAATCGCTTCCTGCCCCCTTTTACCATCTCGCGGGGATTATCCTGCTTCGCTCCCCCCTCCGCAAGCGACTTCGGTTTATTGAATGCTGCACAACTTCAACGGCTCTGACCACACTTCAACTAGCCAGAGCAGCATATCTTCCTACAGCCGCCATCACCCATATTGTCTGACACCGTACGAAGTAACATCACCTCCATTAGACGCACCGGCGGGGATCTCAAGGTCATAGCTCTATCTAGCATAGCACTCTAGGTTTAAACCGACCATACTGCACGATAATGCGCACAAGCATTGCGACAATACCTCTAGAAGCTTTACCCCTCCCCTCCCAGCGAACATCGAGCTCAAGAGCAGGTCGCCAGCCACGGGCAAGGGCATGATATGGCGGGTTATGATCATATGCCCTTGGCTTCGCCCACCTCGAATGCAAACGATATCATACCATTGAGCGCATCCTTCCCAGCGCAACTGCAAATGGGCGCAATGGATCCATTCGATCATGGTTTGGGTTACGAGGGAGAAAATATGTTGTATGTGCAGTAGAACAATCCATCGACCATCGATCACCTCGTCGACTTTCCAAATCCTTTCCCACTCTTCGGCAGAAGAAATCCATAGCACAATGCTGACCTCTTGACAGTGGCCATAATCACAATCACAATAGAGACGACCTAAACTCCAATATCCCCTCTCTCCCCTTTACCCCCTCCTTCGAAAACTCCGATGCCTTCTCGAGCACCTTCGAAGACCCATTCTCCTACCCCTCGGCTCCCTTCGATACCCTCCTCGAACAAAGTAATAATAGTAATAATAATAACTCCAACAACAATCCCCAACCAGGCGAGACGTTTCTACAGGCGCTGGACAACAAACTCCTAGGATTCAGCGCGCCAATCATAAAAGCCCCAATCCTCAATGATCACGGACAAACCTGGCCTCAGATGTCAGCAGAACTATACGGCATGTTTTTTGTGGCAGAAGATGTTTTTGAGGGCGAGCCGACGGGAAGGCCGACGGAATTGACTTGCTATCGACGCAATCTTTTTCAGATATCGGGGACTATTGCTTTGTCGAGGAATATATCGCATATTCTGAACGAGCAGGGGCAGCAGATCCCTATTTATGAGCTTACGGCTACACTTTCTGCGCGGGAGAGTATTGAGGGGAAGAGTACGGAGATTATATCGGTGCCTTGGAAAACCGCTGCTGGTGCGTCGAGTGAGGCTAAAGCTGGAGGGGCCCCTCCGGTTTGGCCTTTGAATTTGAGCATAAATCCCGAGTTGGATCCTAGTGCGGTGTCAATTCCACTCGCTTGGAAGAGACTCCAATTCAAGCATGCGACCGCGAATAACGGGAGGAGGAAAGGATTGCAACAACATTATGTGATTCAGATCAACTTGGTCGCAACAATTTCTACGGGAGAAACCGTAAAATTGGCAGAGATTCAGAGTGGTCCAATTATTGTTCGGGGTCGAAGTCCCAGGAATTTTGACAGTAGGAAGGATGTCCCACTGAGCGAGAAGAAATCGGATACGAAAGCAAGGACCATGAGTGATGTTTCGCAGACACCTCAGGTGAAGGCTGACCCTGGGGCTACGAATAACTCGTATCGACATTATGCTCTCAATCAATTACACGTTTGTCTATCCATTGCACCAATCCCACGAAGAAGAGAAACTGACAATCTACAGCAACCACTGGATCTCCCCGAATGGTCAAACTCAAGTCCACCCATACCCCCCGTCTCGAGTCCCGAATCCAATCGACCGTCCAAAAAACCTACTCTCTCCTCGAACGCGGTCGCTCGACCGCCTGTGCCGAGATGGAACTCGGATACTAAGGGCCAGAAGAAGAAAGCACAAGTTGCGCCTGTAGATCTCTCACTTGCGGATGAGGAGTCGGGACGGAATGATTCGAGGAGTGAGAGGGTGAGTGCGGGGGAGCGGAGTCCGGATGCGAGGAAGAAGGGGAGTGCGGCGCATTTGGGTAGTCCGTTTGAGGATGCGGATTTGTTGTATGAGTATTTTCCTTTGAGTGTTGATGATTGGTGAGTTTTAAACTCCTTTCTTTTTTTTCTGTTGTGAAAGGGGAGGGAAGGGGGGTGAGAAGGGAGAGAGAAAGGAGAGATTGCTAATGGGTAGTAGGATGCCGCCTGTTGATGCTATTTATCGACCACATGTTGTGCATCATATTCATCCTCCGGATATGATGGCGCAGCAGGTGAAGGTTAAGCAGAAGAGGTATTTTTCGGCGGAAGATTGAGCCGGACATGGAGATTCGAAGCACGATATTGAATAACGAGCATGAGCATAGGATACACATAGGCCTGGTTGGTGGAAAGACCGAGTATGTTGGGTACTTGAAGAGTTCCAGAGGAGCGACCAAGGCATTGCAAATAAGCTGATACGCCGCGCGATTGTCGCAGTGATCCATCGAGGGGAGAGAGAGGAAACGATACCCAGCGGAATTGAAGATCACGAGGGGGTATGGGATAGCCTGGTTTGGCTTATGATAGATACCCGGGGAATAGGGGGATTGGGATACCAGGGGACGGTGGAACGAGATAGGAATAGCAATTGGGAAGTTTGAATGAAAGATCAGTCCCTGGTTGATGAGGTGTGTGATGTGCTTATTATTGGTTTCTGATGCGTTTTAGCGGGTGCTTGTTTTTTCATTCGGGAGGATGGGACGGGGAGAGGGAAAGGGAAAGGGGAAAGAGTGATGTTTGGATTAGGGGGTATGAAATGAAAGTATCATCATTTTCCAATCTACTGGACGCTTCTTGAAATGTGAAGTTCTGAGGTTGTGGAGAGAGGTGATGGTGTTAGGTTGTGAGCGTGGGAGGTGCAGGGAGAGGGGATGCTGGTGTCAACTTCAGTCTCGGATGATCTGGGCAATTCGGTTTTTTTTTTTCTTCTTCTGGACTTGGTGGTTGGGGGAAGTAGTTGGTGAGGGGTTTCTTTTTTTCTTTTTCGTGGGGTGAGTTTTCTGACTTCTTTGTTGGAGATGAAGGGTGTGAGAGGTGCGTTGTGTGCGTTGTGAGAGGAAGGAAAGCTCGAGACGAGGACGTGAATATTTTAGCATGGGGGGTTTTTTTTTCTGGGAGAAAGAGGGGGTTATTCCGCTTGGTGTGGGTTTTGTTTTTTCTTCCGTGGATCTTTGAGAGTGGTG
>LLCD01001676.1:0-10057 GCA_001414355.1 Hymenoscyphus salicellus
AATCTCGGGTCGAAAAGAGGTAAACAGCAGCGTCCAGAACTGCTCAACAATGCTCGAAATGTACTAGGTAATGCAACAGTCTTGGCAATTACTCTCGCACCGTATGTGGGGAACACATCGAAATCGATCGCAAAGGAATCTAAATTATCAATTTGGAAAGAAACAAGTCGGGTATCTTCCTGGAATGGAAGAAGAATATTCTTGGGTATCAAATCGGAAAGTTTCGAGGAAATCGTAAGACGTGATGCGGGATATTTACTGTCATGGAAAAAGATCATAGGTTGCTCGCCATTCTCTTCGAAGCTGATCTGTATAAAGGTCTTGGTGTCAAGGAAATTGTGGCCATAGCGGCGTAGGGGAATGATAGGAGGCGGTAGTTCGAGTTCGGGGATGCCATCTGCATCAATACTCATGGGAACCGGAGCGCTGCTTCCGATCGTCACGCCGAACTGTGGTGTTTGAGTAGCCTGTCTTCGGGTTTCAACGGGTATTGAAGATAGTAATCGCATACACTCCAAGTGTCCCTCCCAGGCAGCGTAGTACATGGCCGAAAGATCTTTCTCATCCACTAGACTGGTCTTTACTCCAACATTTAAAAGTGTTTGCATGCATGGAACATTTCCTTCGCTTGCCGCGTGAAACAACGGAGTCCAAGAGTAAAGCTTGTCTATTTGATCGAGGTCGGCTCCATAATCTTTGAGAAGTAGAAGTAATTGTGGAGTTTGACCAGAGCGTGCAACTAGATGCTGTGGATATAAACCTTCCGCGTCAGGAAGAATAGTTGCTCCATGCTTCAATAGAAGCTCGACTATCTCGACAGAGGCGTGCTCACAAGCCAAATTCAATGGTACGTGATCGGTATCCGAAATTGGATCGAGACGAGCGGAACGCATCAATAGTCTCTGCGCACATTCTAGGTGGCCATGTATAATTGCGTGAATAAGGGGTGTGAAGTTATCGTGATCGATTAGGTCAATTGTAGATGTATCGGCTGTTTTCGCTTAGCATATGCAATAAAGGGGCTTTGGGGGATTCTACCATTCAATAAAGCTTCCATCATATCCAACCGGCCATGCATACATGCATAATGCAATGGAACACGACCATAGACATCTGTACGCTCTACCAGGACTCCAGTAGATAGACCTGCCTTGAGGACGAAGGAACTTCCATAGATAGTCGCCTGATGAAGACAGTTTCGTTCGTTGATATCATCCTCAGATTGAACGTCAACGAGATTAGTATCAAGTAGAAGTTGCAAAGATGATTCCGGGGCTTCGTTGATCGCGGCGAGAAACGTTCTGGTGATTCGCTCCAACAATGCGACATCGCGAGAACCATTTGGGTCTGCAGCTGTTTTCAATCGTAAAAGTAAATCCTTCAGAGCTTCGAGATTTCCGGAAATCACAGTCTCCAAGAGGAGAGTATCGGCATCGCCCTCATCGGTTCCCAGTAAATGTTGGCTGCTCACGATGTGTTCCGGATTTCGATCAAAACTGACATGATCTCCCTCTACCCAGGCCCCGAGCTCTTGAAGACTGGTCGTGGCCTGATCGGACAACTCGCTGATGACGGTCGCATTGAAGAAAGGCTGCACTTCGACAGCGCGAGACAAGTAGAGTTCCTTGGTTTTCGATTTGGAACTTTTGTCCCATTTCTTTAGGATTTTCGAGAATGCCGTTCCGTTGATTTCGACAAACTGCTGGAGTTTATTGAGGTCGTTTCCGAATTGTTGGAAACCCTCCTCGAGAGTCGTAAATTTGGCAGATCGTCGAGAAGCAGTTGCAGTTCGTGATTGAAGAACCTTCTTCTTGTCTAGAAGAGTCTTCAGGCGAATCTTGAGCTGTTTTGTGTCAGTAGAGGCGAGGAAACAGGATGGAAAGTGTCTCAAACCTCGGCCTCTTTCTGAAGATAGAAAGCATTGACCTTCTCCAGCTCTCGTTCCTGTACACTCATCTCAGCATGGGTTTGATTATTTCCGAGACTATCACCTACCAGTTGAAAGAAGAATGTAGCTTTGTTTGCTTGCAAGGCCGCTTGGGAATCGACGACATGATTTTGGCGGTGAACATCATTCTGGGACAGGAGAATCGGCGTGGCAGAGAGCCTCTTGATAAGCTACAGGCACCAGTGTATCAGCACACATGTTCAAATGTTTGGTCAATAGGCTCTAGAGCAGGCTTGGGATTATTGCTTTTTGTGCAACACCAGGAATCGGATCGACGGACCTTCTTCAGCGCCTTGTAGTTTACGAAGCTTGCTGCATATTCCGGGACCTCGAGTTGCCTCTTCTGAATCTGTTTTCCAAACTTCCTATAGAGAGGAGAAGTATCAGTATGTCTTGATCATCTTTTATGATACAATATGGGCCAAGTGTAAAAGAGAGTTTGCGGCTGCACCCTCCCATGAGGATTCGGGAATGCAGGACGCTCAAACGTACATAGTGCGGTGCCAGGACCCGCCACACCCTTGAGGGTTGCGAGCGAAGGGGTGGCTTTAAACAACAGGACCAGCTCCGTTGATATGTACCTAGTTAGGGATGTTCTTGACGCAAGTGACACCAATTCCGTCTTAAAGTCTCATGGTTGCTGGCCGAGGGAGCTAGGTTATGCGGGAAGTAGGTCTGTCCTGGTAGTTGAGTAAGCGTGGAAGTGACGATGTCGAGTCGGTTATGTGAGAGATAGTTCCGGAGCTTCAAAGTGGTTCAGAGCAGATGTTAGGTAATTGTGTAGAAGGTTGAATAAGAGATGGAGTTTCGAAGAAAGAAACACAGGGCTGGAGCTGTGTACACTCTGCCGACCAGAGTAATGTAGGTTATGTGCTGGTTGCACGTGCGTGGTAAGTGATTGGGCGATGTCAGAATTGTGGTGATGAGCATGAACGAGGTCCACCAAGTGCGAGTAAAAGAATCTCGAAGACAGCGGGAACGAGAGTGAAGATGGAAGGTGGGCGAACGAGGTGGGGCAGGATGACTTCTTACCTACGACGCAGATGGAGAATGGCGGGGAGTTGTGGCTACTGAGATCCCCTAGTAACCTAGTCACTAAGTCGTCAAATCACCTAGAAAAGTACCTCGACCGGCAGCTCTTTCTCTCCTGCCTTTCGTATCCTTTCGTATCGTGCCCACAGTGCGGATTAGATGACCAACAGCTGCAGCGCCAGCTCTCTCGACATGGGCAAAAGTTGAAGCCGTCCACAAAAAGTCACGATAATCTGGAGATCGTCTGTTCAAAAGCCTTCAAAGCCTTCAATCCCTTGAGCACTCGGGACGAAGCTTAAAGAGGACTAGTGAGGGGTAATTCTGGCGCACGGAGCCAATGAGGGGAAGGAGGGAGAAAGTGATAAGAGCAGAGGTAACATTGAGTCTTGTGTCACTTGTACATGAGTAGCTAGCTACCTGAAATCTCTACCAGTATTCCATATTGACCAGGCTGCGATGTTCCATGCATGGGTCTGCATTTTTCTTTTTCTTGCATCCTCAGCCAATTGAATGGCCCACGTGTGAGTTCAGTGCCTTGGCAAGGCTACCAATATTGTCACCATGCAAGCAAGACGCTGCACCTGAGAAGGCTGCCATGGAAATCCCCTCCAACCTGTTTTATTTGCCATCTTGGGCTAATTCTTCCCCTCCACTTCTTCACCAATTCAAATATCACACCACAAGTGATTTGTTTCAGGACCGCTGCAAAACGACAAGAGTCGTAAACATATTTTGAAGGATATCATCAGGCTATAAACAAAATACCGACAATTCAACGAGCGAGCCTCCCTGCATGTAACTCCTGCGATCCTCGGGATATTCAAGACTTGCCAGTCAATTTATCATCCGCAATCTTGTCCTTGTTTCCAACAGTCTCAGCTGGCTCAGGTTTGCGTTCAGGCTCGCCAATGCTATCTGCCATAGCTTCAGCAGCGGCCTTCTTCAATCGTTCCGCGTCATCTTTGTTAACCTCCTTTCCTCCAACTCGATCTTTGGTTTCCTTCTCGTCTTCGCTGTCCCCAAGACTGAAAGGGTCGTTGTCTGCCTCGCCCATTGGGCTGGGGTCAACAGCCGAGAGTGGTTGCCATTTGCTCTGCTTGCCAGCATTTGCCGGCATGAAGCTTTCCTTTGCGGGCCCAAGTTTGGGTGAGGTATTGTATATATCCAAATCTTCAATTGGTCGGCTTTGGAAAGAGACCTTGCGTCCATCTGAGGATTTAGGAGGGGTGGGAGTAGGCTTGAAAAGATCTGGGTTGGCCAAAGGACGGGTTGAGCGACGAGCGGCACCTTTGGGGATTGTTAGCAGATATTAGAGAAATAATGGTATGTAGAACCACTTACTGCCGTCATCATTCAACTGTATTCCAGCAAAATCATCACCAAGTACATGCGGATCAGCGTCATATCGGTTATAATCTCCACTCTGTCTCGAGTCCTCACCCCTACGGCCTCGGTAAGGGTCCGGTCCAGTGCTATAGCCCTGTTCATTTGGCGGTGGTCCATCATCCCCATCAATCTTCTTCTTTAAGTTTGTGATCCATGAATTGACGACAGTTTGGGTCTCCAGAAACCCCTTCTTCAAGTTCTCCTTGATAATTGGTAGATCATCGTCCAAGAAACTGTGTTCGTCTTCGCGGTATTGATTTGGCTGTTGTTGCTGTCTTCCACGAGGATCCCCTCTGCTGCTTGTACGCGGTCCGTAAGATGATCCTCCACCGCCATAGTGTTCTGCGAGTTGGCGAGCGTATTGTTCGTCGGCCTCGAGTTGGGTTTGGGCGGCAGAAGGTGCTGCTGGACGAGGAGGTTGAGGTGGTGGCATCTCCTCTTGAATGACCGCATCAGGATCAGTCATTTCTGTAAAATCAGTTAGTATAATCTCTTTCAAAAAAGGGGGAGGGGTAATTTACCTAGAAGAGCATTGAAAGCCGGTTCAACGCGGCCACCGCTTGCTCTCAAGACAGCCTTGATGACAGCCAAATCAATAGATGGGAAAGCTTCCTTTAAAGTATTCTCCGTCTGTTGCTGAGCACTCTGAGGACGCGGGGGCTTTGGTGGAGGGGCATCTTCGACGGTTGCAGGTTTGGGGACTTTGGGAGCTGTAGTCGATTCGCTGCTCAGCATACCGGACTCTTGCACATCATCGTCGTCCATCTCTAATGGTCGAGCAGTTGTAGGGGATTCGGGACCGGAAGTTGGGCTCTTCAGCTATTTAAAAAAGAAATGGTTGTTAGTGAGAGACTCTAAATCTTGCTAACTTCGAAGAAGGTTGAAGTAGCGCATGAAGGGGGGAAATAGCGGCTTACTGGGTTATCGGTAGTTTTTGTTGGGGAGGACATTTTGAATTTGGTTTCAAATTGCCTCGAGAATGGATGAAATTTGGGGTTTTAGATTAACAAGTAGTCCCAAGCTCTTATTCTGGTTGCCTAAACGGTCAGTTACGTGTTGGAAGACGAATCCAGAATCTTGTGAATGGTTATGCTGGAGCGGAGCTTCTGACAACACCACGAGGTGGCGTTCGAATGTGGCGGTGCCAGATCCCGAAGTACCGGCGCATGACGCTCCGTCATTCCGGCCTAGGGTCTCAAACCTCCGGCGCGTCTGCCAACCGATTTATTATACCTTCCACCACCTTATTCCAATGCCACTCACCCATTGATCCTGTCACAATGTCTGCTGCAACCAAAACACCGCCGGCGAGTACGCCCCCCGCTAAACCATCTCTGCCAATTGAGCTTCTCCCGACCGATGCGGCGCGAATTGTCTCCCAAGCTCATCCAGCTGTCCTGCTGGCGGGATTCTATATACGATTTCCAGCATTAGTTGAAAACCCGGCCCCAACGCTGTTGAGCTCGCTGCTACTATTGGCAATGGCACAAATTGTATATGTGATTCTTTGCCTGCCACCAACCGGCCACAGTATAAAACCTGCGAAAAAGGTAATTGGCGCAAAGAAGCCATTGACAGATGGCACACCAGTAGCAAGACCTTTGGTAGGTTACTCTTCGCGCCCAAGAACGATTCAATTTCAATTTTCTTATGCTAATAATAAATTTACAGACGGCATTCTTCGCCCTCATCATGTCCTTCGCCTCCGTCCCAGTTCTCACAGCCCTCCAAGTTCTCTTCGGGGCTCCAATCTCGACACATCTCCTCCACACCCTCCTCACTTCATCGCATATAGCCTTGTTGGTCATATTCCCGCTTGTATACGTACACGGAGCCGATGGCAAGAAGTGGAGAGAGATTGCTTCTTTTTACACTCCAATGGATGAGGTTTTCGGTGGAGCTGTTGGCTGTTTCTTGGGCGCATGGTTGGGAGCTGTTCCTATTCCATTGGATTGGGATAGGGAATGGCAGAAGTGGCCTGTTACGATTATCACAGGCGCATATGCTGGATATATGATTGGGAAGATGGCCGGGGGTTGGATTTTGAAGGGGAAGAGGATTGAGCTCGATTGAGGGACCAGATAGGGATGTATATCTAAAATTATTTTCATCTCGATCTTTCGATTTTGTCGAGATCTGGTAACTCATTCCATATCTTTTCTACACGGTCTGCCATTTTGTAGGGCCGCGGCAGCTTTGGGGCATATCCCTCAAAATAAATTGCTAAAATTTAGTATGATGGTACGCTAGAACCCCTCGTAAGAGTGTGCATTACGCTAAAAGCTCAAAAAGCCTTTTCTGTCAATTTACTTTCTTCAATTCCAACTTCTCCCTCGTTTCTTTTTTTTGCATGGGAAAGGTAGCACCCTAATTTCCAAGTTGCACGAAGTCGTGACAGTTGGGGAAGTAGCGATCATAGTGCCAGCATCGTTCCTTCTATAACTCGGAGTTTAACATATTCCTGCACACCACAATCCAATTTCAAACCTTTCTTAGCACTTTTCTCAGCTCTACGCAAAGCTTCACCGTCTACTTGACACAACTCTATTTCAGTGTCACCGATATTCAACAAGAGAAGATGGGAAACCGAAAAAGCAAAGAGAGCTCTACACAAGAAGGAGACGAAGGCGCCTCACGAGTAGACAACAAACCCCTTCCCAATATAGAATCCCGATTGATAGCCAGCAACGCATCTCAACCCCTCTGCGCAGTAGAGCCTTCTGCTTGCCCCGCGTGTCTTGATCTAAGATAGGAGCTTTTCTCTGCTTCGCCAAATTTCCCTACCCAACGACAGATCTACATCGAGTTTCAAGGAATCTCCCAACAAAAACCATGCATGAAATTTCAATATATCCTCGCTGCAATTCTGGATCTGACCAGGCCATTGGTAGCTCGGAATGCGAATTTTATTTCTTCGCTTCTTCAGCCGCTTCGGCCGCACAAGTTTTCTATTCAGCTATTGGAAGGATATACCACAAGAACATTTTATAGCATAGGGGGCATTCTACCTGAAATTGAACTCTATACTCCTATTGGTAAGACTATGTTGTTCACTTCTCCGCTTTAGAAACTGACGTGCTAGAATAGGAATGCCTGTCACTGTGGAAGCATTTGGAAACGCACCGGGTCGCCCACAGATACTTGATCTCACCACTTGTACCCAGTTCATCCGCAGGAATCTCAAGAAGTGCAAAGCTTCACATTTGTCTTGTGAGCCAGGAGTTTCGGAGATGCCAACATGTATATTGTATCTTGGATCCATCGACTCTCCTGGTCTAAGGCTCGTCGAGAGACTCCCAATTAAGCAAAATTACATTGTCTTATCACAATGCTGGGGCCAATCACAAATCATAACAACGACCAAGTCCACGCTAGCATAACGAATTCTCGGTATCCCCTGGGATTCACTATCGAAAACCTTTCAAGACGCAATAAACATCACTCGTTTGGAATTCAGCTTCCTGTGGATTGACTCCCTAGGTATCATCCAAGATGACACATCAGACTAGAAAACTGAATCCGTGAAAATGGCCAAAATATACTCACAGGCATATTTAACCATTGCAGCAGCTGGTGCCCACTCTGGGACAATAGGGTGTCTCTTCCCTAGATGGCACATCACGCCGAAAGGATTGAAGCTTCCATACTCCATTTCCCAATTCCAAAGTGGAAACGACCCATCTAGCCCCAAATTCAATGCCCGATGTTTCTGCAGATCCCACAAACAGTTCGACGGAGAGGAAGTTATAGAAGGTTATGCCATAGTATCAGCTCCATTATGGACTCGAGCCTGGTTTTTACAGGAAATATGGCTCTCGAACCGCACAATTCATTTCCATTCCGAGGAGATGATATGGGAGTGCCGGGAGACTACGGATTGCGAATGTGGATTCTACGCCTGGGAAAACACCCGTAAAGCAACCAAAGAACCAGTCCCAAATACCGAAATAAGAACGTTCCTTTCTAAAGTTCGCTAAAGAGACGGAACGAGAGAACAGGCATTCAAAATATGACTTCAGATCGTCAGCCAGTTCGCACAATTGCTGATCACATATCAAACGGATAAATTACCGGCGCTCTCTGGTACTGCAGCCTTTCTGCTACCCGCGATGGAGAGTCGTTGTATAACCGGGATTTGGGATTACGAAATGGCAATTGGCTTGATGTGGAGAAGTTATGGGTTTCGAAGGAGTCGAAGGGTGGAAGCTGTAGCGCTACAATACACACCAACGTGGTCATGGGCATCCATTGAACTTCTATCCCATAAATCTGTGGGCTTGCATTTGCCCTATCCATGGAGTGGAGAATTCTCCGTTTCTTCGATGCTGCATGTTCTTTCATACATCGTGAACCCCCGGACAAAATCCTCTCTTTTCTCACGGTTGAAGATGCTGTTCTGCAAATTAGGGGATTATGCGTTTCTTGCAAGTTGGATTCGTACTACGATAATCTGATGAAAACCCTCAAAGGCATTCAACTTTTTGTGGCAGGAAGGAAGGATATTTTGAGGCAGATATATCTGATGACTCAATTGAAGAGGCATCAAGAGACAATGAAGAGGTCATCTGCGTCTTACTCGATTCCCAAACTACCAAGAAGAAGCAGGAAGTGTATGAGGAGCTGGAACGGACCAATGAGATTGCTATTGTTCTACAAGCTTGTGGATCTGAGTTGTCTGGGCGATTGAGAAGGGTGGGGTTGTTTGAAATATGGAATGGATATGAGTGGTTTGAAGATGCAGAAGTGAGGGCTTTGGAGGTCATATAGGTCACCGTTTCTCGGTTCTTACTGGGTGATATCGAGTTAGCAAAGCCTCATTGTTCCAGAATTTCAAAAATTAAAAATAGCACAGGTCTCTGGCAAAGTTTAACGTTTCACACGCAAGCACTCCCTGTAAACGAGTCTTAAGTTGTTATACATCCCTCACCCGAACCAACACCTCCCCGTATTTTACATGTGCATCGAAGCTCTACCACAAGCTCCAAGAATAGAAAATGAGAAAACGGCATGGAATCATGAATGCGATGCCCACTGATGAGCTGTATTCTTTACTCAGGCTTTCATGTCTTCTTCTTCTTGGTACACCCCCTCGACCAGGATTTCTTCCGAGGCACAGGTAAATATGTACCGGAAATAGGCCAGATATTAAAAGTATGAGGCGGAGGATCTGGGGTCGTGAGTTTCTTTCCCCCCCTGAAATAAATTATGGGCAAGAAATCGAAACGTTACGAGGGAAGGATTCAAAGATCTACTTGCAAGGAGTTTCAGTTTCAGCTCGGTGGTTGGATGTTATGAACTTAAGACGGAGGGCATCCATATATAAGGTCATTACTGTCTCCCGTAAGGCATAAAAGAAAAGTTGAGATCCTCTCTGCTTCCAAGTCCGCGACGACGTTGTGCCATCATACTTTTTCGAAATGTGGGTTACATTCCCTGATGACCCTTTCTTCTATTCACTTGAGGCAGAGATAAGATAAACGCCCTGATGGCATGCTACGCGACTCCATTAGTTCCCCGGAAGGCGAAATATGGGGAGATAGAAATAGAACAAGTCTTCCACGTAGCTCGCTTATTCGCAAGCAAGTAACAACACACTTGATCTCGCAACTCATCTTAGTGCTACTAGTCTCACTTTTATGATTGTCGACATCACACAGATGCTTTTACACTGGAGGGTGGAGGGTATGTACC
>LLCD01001677.1:0-10037 GCA_001414355.1 Hymenoscyphus salicellus
CATCAAGAGCACAAGACACTCATATACACACTTATTACAGACAAGCTGACGCACATACGACATACCATTCAACTAGCCCATCTATCCAGATGGCTACTCTCTCCTCATACTAATATCTGGCCAGATCCTGCAACTATAACAGACTCCCTTATACAGATATCCCCGTACCTATCAACAATTGGGAAGAAGTTGTCGTAAGATTTATTGAATGCGGCGCCCACTTCAAGGTTTCCCTTAGGGTCTCCAACTTGGATTTTAGTCTTGCTGTTTGGTATATGCAGGTGGCAACGCGTCTGTTTGTGATGCGAGACTCGACAACCGGGGTAGAGGTAATACGGCCAAGGTCGTATCCTGAAGGAGCCGGCATCTAGAGTAGTGGACCAGATGGACCTGGGGTACCTCCACGAGGTGGTTGTTGGCGAGGTGACTCGAGGCCAAGACCATCAGTCTTGCCTTACTCGGCATTATGAGAGCGTTGTTGATTATAGCCTTGGTTATAATATCCCTGGGGAGGTTGTTCCTGGTCGTCGAAGTCTCGACCCCGATGTTGGCCAGCGCCACCAGGCATGGTTGAAGTGAGCTAGAGTGAAGCTGTCAGCACAGGTTCAATTGAGACGAAAGGGGAGCTCGGGGTCCAAGCGTTAGTGCCTTTGTAACTACTCAATCGGGTAGACTGCAGTTGAGAGGATGGGGAGACTGGAGATGATATCCATGCCCACTGCTATTTGGCAGACATACTCCACAACTGAACCAAGAAAATCTAGGGCTTACAGCCCACTGACTCTTGCGAGAGTGCCCAAATCATTGAAATCAAGCAATATTATTTTTAAAGGCTTAAAACAATGGAAGTGATCAAATACTCACGAGGTAGTTCCGAAGCTGAAGTATCACCAACACCAAATGCCAAACAAGGGAAATTAAGACGACTCAAAGTACCGAAACTGGAAGGTGATGTCTATTCGACGAGAATTGACGATCGTGTCATCAGTATTGACACTCTCGCCACCCCCAAAGGTGATTCAGAGGAGATGTTGTTGGTTGAAGTTTGGACCACGGCGGTAGTCAACATCTAAGGTGTTGATGCGACGCCAACCAGCCCGTCCGCCCAGTCTCCCTTCTTCTTCTCGGGAACTGATGAGAAGAAAGGGTCGTTTCTGGGCTTGCCTGTGGGCGAGCGGGTTGACGATATTGTAGGGGGATCTACTCTTGTCAGGTATAGATCCTTTGGAGAGGCTGTAAAGTGAATGAAGAGTACTCACCTTCAAAAGTAGGAGCTTTGGAAGTTGTAAAGTTGTTGAATTGTTGAGGAAGTTTTAGGAGGTGATGCCTCACTTATATAGAGCTGTGTGACCTTGTGACAAGGGTTGAGCTGTTCCTGTGCCTCCACAGCGAGTGACGGAGAACAGTGACTTGAGTTGGGAAAGAACGACCCATGCCCCTGCAACCCAGAGCGTCTAAAAGTAAGTGTCGCATCCTCTCTCTATGCCTTTCCCTATGAGTTTCTGAAACAATTCATGCACCTACAAATTGTTACTATTCTGGTTCTCCTCTCACATTTTTGTCATCTCAGAGGCGTGGCATGCTTCTAGGGAAAACAAAAGTGAGCAAGTCGTTGCAGCTTCATCTTCACATTTCTGATAAAGTGAAGAACTCCTCCCAGGTAGAAGCGGTAGTAGATATTCTGGGTTTGTCTGTAGCCCCCATTCCATTTACTTGTTGCCCATTATCGCACCTTAGGCAAGATATTAGAGGAATCTAGGAAAATGGTGAGCAGTACGAGTGAAGGGCATCAATACTCAAGAAAATCCATTGAAAGTGAGGTGTACTGAGCGCTGGAAGCAAATTTGTGATTGCTACCAAAAACCACAATGGGAGCCCAAAAAACCAGGATCCAGAGCTTGTGTGGAGTTCGCACCTCGCATTACTTGGGCCAGTCAGTGTAAGAGCTCACCACAGGGATTTGATACAGCGGTTGAATAGGCTATAGCAAAAGCCGTAAAACACTCGCGGGGCCATTAATTCCAGTGTGCATCAATTTTCTATTGTGAGAATGAGTCTTTCGTTGTTCAGAAATTTACATGTAAACAAAGGCTAGATTGTAGGTGGCGCTGAAGAATTCGGCTAAACTTTAAGGAGAAGCGGAGCATCTTGCTCACCCTAAAGTAAACATGTACTCATACATGATGAGAACAAGGCCGCTCGAGAGTTATAGGAGACTTTTTACATGAAGGTTGAGGATTGAAGGAAATGGGAGTAACTCTCTATGCGACAGTGTGAAGTGACTAGCGGGTACATCGTCGCAAGTAGCTAGATACATGTCGATTTCTTCAAAAATTTAAGTTAATAGTCAAATAAAGAAAGCTCAGACGAAATAATTTCCCTGAGTTAAGCTAGAATATGTGATTGCCGGGGCAGATTTAGTTCGAGTAGCCTACTGCCGTCGAAGTGAAAAGCTGCTGCCGAAAGTAAACAACACGTACCATACTCACTACCATACATCCAAACGTTGATAAATTTTCTAACAAAAGCCCTCAAAACCATATATTCCAGTAAGTTCAACCAATAAATCCAATTACTCCGAGCATTTAGAATAATCAAATAAATCGCAAAACTAACAGACGATAGAACCACAACCACCACAATGCCTTGCCGCCTCAGAGCCCTCAAGAACCGCCGCGCGAAAGCCGTAATGTCACCTCTAGCACAACCGAATAATTCACAAATACTTACTAAAACAGATTCCCCCTCCCACCGAAGTCCGCGCCACCATCGCCATCCTCGAAGCAGAGATCGCTCGTCAATCTGCCGACCAAGCCAACCACCCAGTTGGTGACAACACCAAAGTCGAGCAGTACAAGGCCATGGTCGCCACCGAGGTCGAAGAGGTCAAGGAGCAATTGGGAGGCATCAAGGAGCCCACCCCTCCCAAACCCTTCTTGAATCTCGGCGCCGCAATGGTTTGGTCTCGCCAGCCAAACCCTTTAAAGGCTTTGGCGGTCGTCGAGACCAAGGAGGGGGAGAAGAAGGAGGCTGAGGAGGCTGTCGTCGTCAGGGAGATTGATCGTGCTCTTTGAGCGTTTCTGGAGGTGTCTTGTCGCCTGGGGTCGTGTCTTCTGGGGGGTGAATTGAGCTGTAGCTCGTGAGAAATTAAATGCCCACGCTCACCTCTCGAGTTTCCCGTTTCTGGGTCGCGTTTTCAAGCAAGTTGTGCCCGTAAACGCTGCTTTCCAAGTCAAGAATTCATTTGTTGAGACTATAGGTACATTGAAGGGAAAAACAGCCACACGATAACCCAGAAATCATGCAATTCATGTTGCTTCAATCCTCCGGGAAGACCTCACCTTGATCCCACTATCGCCCCAGTCAGCTAACCTCCTTCCAATCGATCTGGGAATACTCACATGTTCAGCAATACACCCACCCTCCCATCTAAACCGATCAACAATCGTCCCAAATGCACTCACATAATTCAACCACCCCTGCGTCTCGATGAACTTCGTTCCTAAAACCGTGATATTTTGATCTGCCCAGATGGGACTGAGAATGCCCCATGCTGAGTCCGAACCGTTTTGAGCTAATGGGTTGTGATTCTACATTCCTTGTCAGAATTCATATTCTTTCTCTCGCCGAATACACTCTCTGGCATGTGGGAAAATGGAAGGACGAGTGACTTACGATGTAACTCTCAGTGATATACTCAAAAGCCTCGGTGATATTCTTTGTCACAATGAAAGCATTCGCGAATTTATCAAACCGTGCTTCGGTTTCGGCCTCGCTCGGTGCTGGAACGACCGGTACACAAGGAGCGGGCTTGGTGAGATTGGCACTTTGTCTTGTACTGAGGCTCATTTTGTTATGGTGGGAACTTGGAGCTGCGAGGGTTGCAAAGGGTGCAAGGAGCGCGGTGAAGAGGATCGTTGCCCGCATTTTTGAAGTGTACTTCTATGGATATGAAAGAGAGTCTGTAAATGAATGTATGGAGCTTTAGATGCGCAAAGAAATATACAGGTAGAGATTCAATTGTTATATACACAACCAAGTTCGGTCTCGGTCATTAAGTTTAAGTGGGTACAGTGGGATCCGGTAAGGTTTACTGTGGGGAATAATTTATCCCACACCAGTGAAGGTGTCGGCAGTTGGTTTGAGTTTAGATAAGCTACATCCCTACAATAAGTAACGCACCGAGTTCTTGGAATATTTATACCTTTCGCATTTCGTTCTAATTGGCTGTGTTTCGTGGGAGGCGGTAGCCTCGATTGGTGTCTAGTTTAGGAGAAACAATCATGAGATGCCGGAACTGCGATAACGTGAAAAGGACATTGAGATGAAATCTATATTGTGATACCCAAGGTTTCCAAAACCACTTATCCCCATTCCTTGTACAGCACAAAGAAAAAAACTCGATTTTCGAACTCCAAAGATCCTTCACATATGCAAAATGTAAGGTTGCTGGTATTCGACCGCCACTAAAACTTCAATATATCTCATGAAAATTATCTCTCTGGCGAAAGGGATGCGCCTCGGTATTTCTAAAAACTGTCAGTACGTGAACAAGAAATGAATTGGAAAAGATTCCAATAATCGAGGCAACGGAGATACTCACAGTACAAAATCATTCAAACTAACAACACCCGGCTCACTATAAAGTAAAAAGAAGTACTTCAATGTTTCAGTAAGCCAGAAACTCTCCATCTGGTCGACCTGTTCCGGTTCCATCTTCGTGACATCCCTCAGTCCAGCATTGGCGATAGGAGTCGTAGTATGATTCATAATGGCTGTAAACATTTTCCAGCCCTTCTCTTGCCATATAGGATCACCAGTGAGTCGATACATAACGAAGACGGACTCAATCGCTTCAGGACGGAGTTGATAACTATTATCGCTGACGTATTTGAATCCGTACGAATGGCCTGGCTCAGTGGCTTTTTCTTCGGTCCAATCGCAAGAGCCCGTCAACGGACACTTCTCGACGGTGAAAATCTCAGGCATGACGCCAGTAGCTGTGTTTTGATAGGCCCATACACAGCTGTTGGTGAGCTTTATTGCCTTTTCTAGCTCTTTGGGTGATTTGTTAATCTTGGCACCCAGCCCGACCATTCCACCGACGAAGCATCCTAGATGTTGAATATCCGGGATCAAAGCTGGCTCTCCGTCGTATTTCTGAGCGTCTCCTATGAAGAGAATGTCCTGATTGCCGGGAGTTTTGGCGCGGAAAAAGTGATATTTGTCTGCTGCTTCCATAGCCATGCGGTACATTCGTAAGTACTGATCTGAGTAACCACCAAGTAGGATGTGTTGCTGTGTGATATTAGTACTTCAAATTCTTTGATAGAATTACCTTCCAATGGAACATACCTTAGGCAAGTACTCATACAATGAGTCCGCCCAAGCGCCTAATGTGAAGGAAGCACTGGCAAAGGATGGTGGGTCTCTTGTATCGACCTGGGAGGGCCAGAGACCGGGAATCAAAGTCTCATTTTGCGACTTATCCATGATGTCCATAATCTTCGTGATTCCTTCGAAATACTTTCGCTTGCCTGTCAGTTGGGCAAGCCGGGTAAATTCGAGTGAAAGGGATCCTATTGTTGTTAGTTCGTTGCTTGTCAAGGTTTGTGACCTTTCTCCTTACCTATTTGTGCTACGAGGACACCGCTCTCACCTAATAGCACCTCATCTGTTCCATTCCACCACTGGAAGTTGGTGTCAGTTTTAATGTTCGGAAAGTTTCGAGATGGAAACAAGGGAAGACCAATAAAGAGAAAATTAAATATGAAAAATATAGTCCACGGATGAAATAGATATTTATAGACGGATGTGGAATGAACATGACAACTTACATAATAAGGGACGGGAATTCCATTTGATGTGTTAAAGGCACGAAACAAAAACTCCCCAAGCTGGTCTGCTTTGGTGAGAAGCTTTGGGTATTTTCCCCCACTCACATCATAAGCACCCAACAACCCACCCAAATATCTTATGGTGGTCTCAAACACAGGCACTCGCTCAGAATTAGGCTTGGAAAAATTGATAGAATCCAATGCCTCGAGCGCGTGATCAAACTCATCTTGAAGTTCCAAAATCAGCAATGAATCAAGTCCATCCACCAACGTAGCGGCCCAGCCGACGTAAGGATCCTTTTTCCCTCCAGAAATCGGTAGAAGTTCATCATGAAGCCATGCGTGGTCTTTATATCCCTTCCATGCATGCAGAAAAGCTTCACGAACTTTTTGTTGGCGGTCCAATCGGATTTTCTTGGCCGCGCTCTTCTCTTCCCCAAATGGGAATTGGATATCAAATGATGGACTGCTGCCACCCTTGCTTTTCTCTGTAGCTGCCTTCGAGAACCTCTGATCTGTAGTTGGTTCTCTAGTAAGGCGTTGGGGTAAAAATACGATAAGTAAGAACAAAAAGGCTGCAAACAACACGTAGCGTACTTGACGTGATGAAAGGGAGGTAATGGGCGACCTTCGAACGAAGGGCAGTCGCCGAAGCATCATATATATGAAAGAAGGAAGAGGCTGAAAGATATCATGAGGAAACGAGTCGGGCGAAGGAGAATGTTTTCGGGTGTTTGTGACACTCCGTAGAGGAGATGAAGAGTGCTGTTGGCAGGTAGCCTCATCTCTTCTTCCAGCCTTACCTGTCCTGTACGGAAAATATATTGGCGATCATCTGCGGTTGGCTGAGGGGGGTCATGGATTGTAAGCCGTTGGCTGCAAGCCCCCGTTAATGTGCACCATTGCGGTTTAGCGTTGACCCCTTTTTGGTTGTCTTGTATGCCCGATTTGGAAATATATAGGAGAAGTACCAGTGGTAGATTTCACGATCTGTTTTCAATTTAAAAAGTTGGAGATTTATTTTAAGGAATGACATCAGGCGATCTAACTAAAACGTCCCGCTTTTTCCTCGTGTTAATTTCTAGATTTTAAGGCAGTGAGTTCAGAAACCCCCTTGAAGCCGCGAGATGGTATTTCCGATGACCTTCCATCTATTTTTCAAATACTCTATCTTTGCCCTATTCCACTGCATAGCAGCAATTGGTACATGCAATAATCAGCACAGTATAATGATAATCTCAATCAAAGACTTTTGCGCTTTTAAGTATGGAGAGAAGTCACCGAGAGGTTCCGGGTAATTGCCGGGGGTCGGGCAGGATTATATAAGCTGCCCGACCACCCGACCACCCGACCGACCAACCAAATCCTGCCCGACTGCCCGACCAAAACCACCGGACCGCCAAAAGTCTACCCGACTACCAAAATCATAGCCGCTTCCATCAACTAATACCTCCTACTATCTACTTTAACAAGTGTTGGCATTCTCCAAATCTCTTCAACGTCATTCGGTTCCCTACAACAGTATGCATTCTCTTCTCTTGGCTTCAATTTTTTGTATCAAAGCCGTCAGAGGTTCTCACGATGTCACAATTGAAAAGAGAGAGAAAGAATGAATCCAACAAGTCTGTTTGTATAATATACATGTTGTGGAGCCCACAAGGCCACCAGTGCTGTCCCTTGGCCTGGTTTCCAGCCCCCGAAAAATCTATATCTATAAAAATGGAAATACAAGAACGCTAAAGACACAAATCTAAAAATCTCTCCAAAAGCTCTCTCCCCATTCATCATTCAATCCCTATCCTGAAACATTTACTCGGTATAAAGGCAGCTGACTGGGGTTGTAGCCTCGACAACCCTGGCTCCGATTCCGGTACAGTTCGAGTTACCGGCTGGGTTCTCAATTCCAGCGGAAACCCAAATGGAGTGGGATCCTCCAATGCTGTTTGGGCAAGCAATGAACCCAGCACCGTTGAAGGAGAGACTGCCGTTGGTGATGGCAAATCCGGTTCTCTCAGAGTTAGTTGGGGCTGGTTGAGCACCAGTGGTGTATCCGAGCTTTCCTTGTCCCATTCCTGAGCGGTCGACGAAGAGTTGTTGTGGAGTGGCGCTGGCGGCGTACAAGAACAGTCCCTCGTCTTGGATGTAGAAGGTTGCGGAGGTTGACTCGGTATCACAGGATGCGTTTTGACCAGTGAGACCGGCGAAGATGCTGCTTTTTGCTGCGTTGAAACTGGAAAGGTGGACAGAGTTGCCAGATCGGATGGCGAGGAGACCAAAGTAGTCTGGGTCGTTGACCTCTGGGAGTTGAGGAGCTGGAGCAGCTGCTGCAAGAGCAGTGAGGATGGAGAAAAGAGTGGTGGTGGTGAATTGCATGATGAAGGTTGGTAGTTGAGTAGATTATTAAGAGGTAATTGGTTGTGAGTTGAAAACGATTGTAATGTTTGAGAGGATCTTGAGAGGATGATGAGTCGAAAAAGTTTGGGCTGTGGTTTCCTCTTTATACCTTCTCACCTCGCCGGATTTGTTTATGATGCTTTGTAGCCACAAGGGTTCACTTCTTGGAAGTTAGTGTTGTCTTTTTTGGCATGAACCTTGGGTACCTCCACCGTATCGGGATTAGAGTTAAAGCGAGAAATACGAGCTCCACTACAAGATCATCTAAACACTGGACGATCTTCAAAGTTGCCCCATAAACCCTGAGATCAAGTCAAGTGGCCGCGGAGTGGAGCCGTTGCGGCTCTATGCAGGCGTTTAGAAGCGGGGAACTCGTATAACATCTGTTTTTCTCGGCATCTCAATTTTTATCGTTTTGTGGTATGATGGACGTCATTCTTTAAGTCGACTCGGAGTTAGAGTAAGACTCTTCTTCAGAATTGCTATTTGGGTGTTGGGAAAAGGTGCATTTGCATAACCCTCTCTTCTTCCCAAATCTGCTTCTCAGCATACAATTTCCAAAATTTTACTTTCTATAAAACCGGGGATGCCATGGCGCAAACCTGCAGCTGTAAAAATTACCCGCAAAAGGGAGCAAAAAGCATCCCAGCGTTTCATATAAATTGCACAAAATCCATGAAAGCATGACAGAGATCACCATCGCTATTCCCACCACCCCACATCCGGACCTTCGGAGGCATTCAAAACCGAATGTTTGTGGCAACAGCCACAATACCAAGCTACAAGTATCAAAGGAAACAATGACACCAGTTATTCATTTTACTTGCACCACCATCCTAACAGTCGATGAGAGAAGCCAAGCCGGCAATGCCACACTGCTAAGCGAGCTGTTGATCCATACCAAACTGCCGGGACCTTGCGGAAGTTTAAATACGCGATCTAATTTTGGATGTGTTGATCGTGATTTCATACAGATTTGGTTTCAAGATTTTTTACAGCCTTCTGAATAGAACCTTCTTTATTCTTGCGGATTCCTTTCTTAGGGCATTGTGTCTTGGGAAATTTTATTGTGATGGAGGATCAAATCGAGCTAAATTGACTGTGGACCAAATGACATCACAACATAACTTCGAGTCAGCTCTCCCGTCACTAGTAGTAAGTTTCTTGAGGGATCTTTACCTCATTCTTTCCTCCATTCTTGGGAGGTTAGCTCTATTAGTTTCGTTTGTAAATCGCGAGGTAACGTCACCTTGACAACTTGATTCGCTTAACGCAAAGACGTGTTGTTGATCGGCAGTATATTTCACCTCTCGTTTCGCCACTCTCTATATGTATTGAGTGCTGCGAGAAGGGGCGGATCGCTGCCAGCCATCGCACTCAATACAACTTCGTACGCGCATCCCTCAAGTAAACTCTCACACAAATTGATTGTCCAAATGAATCCTAATTGACTTAGGACAAGATACTCATCTATATCCTATTTACAAATTATATACGTCTAACCTCTAAAATTCTCTCTAGCTTCTGAACACATCACAGTGAATAAAAGAAACCGAAGAAACAAAAGCCAACTCCAGCTCATCCCAAAAGCACACATCACACCCTTTCATCCCCCACAACACCAACCTCCTCACTCCTCGGCGTCTCTAACTCTACCCCCTTCTCCCCCCATCCCTCCCTCTCATCCCTCCCAATCCTAACAAACAGCAAGCTCAAAACCAAACTCATAACCGAAAACCCAATCCCCAAATAAAGCGCACTTCTGTATCCCTTCACCAGATCACTTCCACCTTTATTAGTATGTAC
>LLCD01001678.1:0-10036 GCA_001414355.1 Hymenoscyphus salicellus
AAGATCCCGGCGTAGTGGCACTATGATCTCTCTTCGGTAGTCCTATCCCCGCTATTACTGGCTGCAATCACAGCGCCCAGCTCTCTCACCGACGTCACACATACTCTAAGTATATCACTGTATTGACCACTACACGTTAGAATTCCTCTATAACATCAAGCAAGTCTTGTGGTGGCAAATCGCTCATCATCTGGAGCATGTTTCTCGATTGAGCTTCAAAGAAAGAGTAGATGGACTCGGTTGTATTTTCATCCACATGTTCACGGTCTTCCGAGAATTCTCGCAGGATAGCGCCTGTTGCCCAGAGGAAGCAGCCCTGTTTTGAGGCAGAAAAGCCGGTGGCAAGCTTGTTTGCCATTTGAGGGAGGAGAGGAACTGTTGAGGTTCGATATGAAATGACCATATATCTCCAACACCGGCAGATTCGTTCACAAATTGGTGTAAATGTTAAAAATGTATCCAGGATGGTCGACAGAATGGGAAAAATCTCCTGGCAGTATTTAACTGCAGGGTTTTCTTGTCCGGGCTCAACATATGGGACCACAATCTGGATGAAAATTGTGATTAACTGCAAGTGGTCTTTGATAGGTTAGCAAAATAATCGAAAAAAAGGGTGACTAAGTGTACGAACCTGCTACTGCGAGCTTTCCTTCCTCGTCTGTAGCCGCGTTGGCTTTGGCCATCAATCTAGCCATCAAGGGATCACAATAGAGTTTGAGGAGTTCAAAAGTTTGCGCGGGTGGCTGAACTGCGACAACATTTGCAACCCCGTCAGTCAATTCTTCTTGGCTGATACCTGGGAGCTTATCAAGAGTCTGGTCGTAAAATTGTTGCAACTGGACCACCTGACCACTGAGTAAGTGCTTGCAATCCGTGCAGAAGAATTTCATGGCCATGGCTGCTGCTCGAATAATCTCCTTGGAATCCGTTGCAAATGACGAGACGATATAGGTGAACTGGGATTCCAAAAGTTCCGGATGGTTCGAGGTCCATTCGGTATAGCGTCCCAGGACCATAATTGTGGCGAATCGTAATTTTTCGTGATGAGGGATCTGAACAATCAGAGGCATTATCTGGGGTAAAATAATATCCTCGTCCTTATCAACCATTTTGCCCATCGCTCGCATGCTGAATAAAGGTGCCTCGAGTTGTTGCCAATGAGGGACAGAATTGGCAGTTGCTTGACCTGCATAAGCACCCATCCATGCCTTTATACGATCTAGAACTTTGGACAGACAATCCGTCACACCCATAATCTCGCAGCAATCCTTCAAAACATCTCCCATAAGGTGTCGGAACTCGCGAAATTTTTCTTCAGCCTCACGGTCTCCATCAAAAAGATCCGTCTCGCCTGGAGTCTCGGTCGGGAATTCAAGTTGCTTGAGCATTACATCGACTAGGTTTGAATAAACGTCGACGTACTGCACCCGGGCTTGAATATACTTTTCGAGGACAAGGTATAGCTTCAACTCGTACCAGAAAATGAATGTCAAAGCAATCGCATCCCGGTCCGTGTCCAAAGCTGCACACTCCAAGACCGCTTCCACAAGTGGTCGGAATGCCGTAGGCTCACGAGCGATCAAAACTACCCATGCTTCCCCAGCTTCTGCGAAAATCCGAGTCAAACCTTTGTAAAGATCTGCATCAACATCTCCTTCTGCGGCAGCTTGCCGTATACGAGGACGGAGTGCAACAACACGAGGTAAGAGAACCTGGATGGTGGCAAGGTACTCGTCTACCTCACGTGTCTCCTTGAAGATCGCACACAAACAATCTGTCGCTGCCTCAAAAGACCTATCTGAATCCAGCGCACCGAATATAACGTCTAAAAGCGGGGAGTTGACGATATCCCCTACCGGAACCTCCCGAAGCCAGGATGTAATAACCTCGAGAAGTTGTGGATTTGTTGAAGCCGATCCTAGAGAGATTTAGTATGGGGTTGGCCCATGGAATGAGAAATCCAAACATACCGGATGATTGAGTATAGTTGATCAAAAGTTGGACAACCAGGCCCGCATTATCCCCCAGTAACTCCTGCGTTCTTTGTTGCAGTTCATCTTCCTAATATTACGCATTAGACTCTTATACAGCTATCTCTCCCCAACCATACGTCGTTATAGATGCTCGCGGGATGGTGTGTTTCGGCCCACATACTGTCAAATTGATCTTTCGCCCTTCGGTGACCTCTTCGGGAAGAACTTTCAAGAAATCGAGGATACAGGCGTGACTTTCGTTGGAGGATCCCAATGTTGAGCCCACTAACTGCACCACATCCTTCCACCCCGTCATTTGAATGGCCAAGATAGCCAAACATACACATAATTGGATTCGGATTGGTCGGGGACCGGTTGCGAATTGACTGAGAAGACTGAGAATTTGGTCTCTGAGGGCGGGAAGAGCGTCGGGTGATATTTGATTGACATCGTAAGTTATCTAGCAAGTTAGCGTATGGAATATAGCCCAAAGACCCCATCCCACCCACCTTTCCTCTCAATGTTGTGGCCGCAAATAATTTGGCCTCCAGATCAGCTTGCGAATTCAGGATGCCGATAGTCATCTGCCACGCCTCCGTCTAGAAAAAGTATCAGCGCCCAAGTTCTCTCTTGTAATGTCCTGCCTGTTTCTCTCTCGCAGATGATGCGACGTACTGATTTTTGGAACCCTTCTAAGAACTGATGTGCCTGTTTCTTTTGATCCCTTTGACCGTCTCGCATAGTCGTCATAGCCGTGAGAACCGGCGCAAAGGCCTGCTGGGTGGCAGTTGTAGCCATGATTGCGATTTGTGATGGCGGGGCAAATTGTGGGAGGAAGTTGGGTGGTGGAGGACCGTAAAAACGGTGGGTTTCGGCTGCAGAGCCCTCTAGACGGTTATGCAGTGTGGTGAATCCTGATATGTAAAAGAGAGGAAAGGGTAGGAAAGAGAGTGGATGTTGTTTAACACTGAAGGCTTGAAGTTATCATAGAGCGAGCGAGTGGTGAACCTGGAAACCCCCCCAAATAAATCCCCACTAGCGCGCTTTCCCTTGCGGGCGGGCAGCCTTGCCAAAAGCTAGACCGCAAACCACCATACTACCTATCTTGCACCTGCCAAATCAATACTGCAGTTCAACCTCCTTTTCCTTGCAACTCCTGGAGGACCTTTCCCTGGACCGAATACGAGGGACTTTCTACACAAAAACCAATACCAGAATGAATCGAGGCGGCGGAGGCGGCGGGCGCAAAGTCCTGCTCCCACCAATCAACTTCATATTCAAGCTCCTCCAGCAACATTCCACTGTCCAAATTTGGTTGTACGAGCAGCTGGCGATAAGAATCGAGGGCAGAATTAGAGTGAGTCGCATGCCATACAATGCAGATATGAAGGACGAAGTGTGCTAACAGACGTGTTTACAGGGCTTCGACGAGTTTATGAACCTGGTTATTGACGATGCAGTGGAGGTAAAGCAGGCAACAAAGACAACAGAGGAGAGCCGAAGATCGTTAGGTACATATACCTTCTCAGCCAGTTAGCAGGGGTCTTGCTAACCATTCTCTAGGCCAAATCTTGTTGAAGGGAGACAATGTGTCGTTGATCCAGAGTTTGAACGGATGAATTCAACAAAAAGGCGTTTAATGATTTGACAATCTGGGCGGTTATACAATCACGACAAAAATCATGCTGGGAATTGGGAAGAAATATGCAAATGGAGTTCTTATGATCTTCATATTCAGGTGTTGGGCATTGGAGGAATTCTAGGAATTTTTGTCGATGGTATCCACGAACGTCCCATCACCTACTAGCACCCCATGCAGCAGGCGATCTTGCTCCCCCACTGGCACGGACAGTTCAGTTTCTACTCCTAGAAATTGCTCTCTGAGTGCTAGACCATACAGCAATGGACTCTTTCTTGGCCCAACTGATAGTTCATTCCCAAGTGATCCACCACTTTGACTGTATCTGTGTAAGAAGTAGTCATAAAATCCCTTTCCGTGGCCCAGTCTTCTCACGAATCCACATGGGCTCATGTCAAAGGCCACACCTGGCACCAAGATCATGTCTAAATCCTCACTTTCGTTCTTCTCTCCCAGGATATGTTCTCGTTCATGGACAGTCAACTTATCAATACTAGGAATTCCCCAACTGTCACGTTTCAGAGCTTCATAATCAGCGATGGAGTCCAAAAGCACCATGTCCATTACAGACTTGGGCGTATCAATGACTGGCGTCTTTGGCGGATGGAGAAATGGAACGAAGACTTGCTTTCCACTAGCAAGAGCTTGACGGACGATTTGATCAGTTTGTAACTCTCCTGCAGGCATCGACAAATAGATTCCAACGCGCCGTGCATTTTGATATGATGGGAACGTGTTGAGTCTTTGGTAGACTGTGTGGCCTGGAGAGTGTTAGTGAGCGTGCGGTCAGAAAGTCATATTGAGCCTACTTTGTGCAGTAATTGATTCTTCAGGCAGTTTCTTGAGGGTTTCCTTCATCAATATTCGAAGTTCCTTTTTTGCTACCTTCAATCCCGTAGAAGCAGCCATGTTGGTAGTGTCCAAGGTTCCTATGGGTTGTTGCGCCATATGAAATGTTGAGTTGCCCTGAGATGAATCGTTCACTTGCAGAACCCAAGGCTTGTTTGAAATTTTTGGAAACCGGTTAAAATTTGACCCAAGAAGCGCCTCCAAAGGTTCTCAGTAGAGATCGAAAATACTTAGAGTCATCTCGTCTTGTAAGTAGATACTTGAGAAAGAAGTTTAAAAACGATGCCAAGACATGCGCCACATTAACGTTGGGCTGGTTGTGGCTGGTGCGCTTACCCGTTCCAGGTTGATAGCGCCCACCTCTAAATCTTGCCTGCCGACTGTCTCCTGCCAATCCCCATCCAACTTTCCGACCACCAACTCTACACACTCGTTCAACCACCGCAATGCCTTCCTTCACCCTACAGTCGCTACTGATCGCAAGCGCATGCCTTGCAACCTCCGCCTCCGCTGCGATTGATGCACAACTCGTGGGAACATGGTCGACGAAATCCGCAAAGGTCATAACGGGTCCGGTACGTTCTATTCTGGGAACAGGAGACCACCTCGAATTTGGGAAACCAGAAATGCTGATAGAAGGTTTAGGGATTCTACAATCCGATCAACGATAGTTTCATCGAGCCGACTCACACTGGGATTTCTTATTCGTTCACCGAAGATGGATTCTATGAGGAGGCATACTACCGCGCCGTTTCAAATCGTAGGTTCCTCGAAAACCGCCAACCCGCCAACCTCCCATACTGATAGGGATTTTTAGCTGCCGACCCCAAATGTCCTACCGGAATAATGCAGTTTCAACATGGAACTGTTGTAATGAATACCGATTTCTCTTTAGAAATGACTCCTTTTACCAGCGACGGCAGACAACTTCAATCTGATCCCTGCAAATCCACCGAGCACGCAACATACACACGATACAACCAGTCCGAAACCATGGCTGTACGCGTTTTCCAGTCTAGTTCCGAGGGCGAAATGCTAACAAAATAATACAGAAATGGCAAGTTTACATCGACCCATACACCAAAATGACCAGACTCGACCTTTACCAATTCGACGGCACCCCAATGAACCCCATGTTCCTCGCTTACAAACCTCCCATGATGCTTCCAACCTACTCTCTCAACCCCACCGCCGCAGCAACAACCGCAGCCGCGAAAGCAAAGAGAACCGCCGGCGCAGGAGAATTACCGATCCCCATGAACCAAAACGCGAAACACATCAAGAGAGGACTCGAAGAACGCTCTCTCATGCAACGAGTCGATCTCAACATTATCTGGTGGACTGGATTGGGAATGATTGTTTTCGGTGGAACAGCATACTTGTTATAGGGAATCGACTATCAAAAACGGGGGGCGGGGGATTTTGTATATTTGGTCACGAAATGGGCTGTTTCGAACTTAGACAGGCGACTATGTCAGGGGCGTTTACGAATGATTCGAAAGACTGGGGAGTTCGGTTTATGAAGTTACCATATGCTTGTTAATTCGTCCACGAAAGAGAGAGGGAAAGAAAGCAAAGGCAAACACAATGAAAGGGAGTCGGAGTTTAAAGGTTATTATCTGTGTATTTTAGGGAGAGCATGTTCTGTCTAATTCCATACGAAGCATTTACCCCAATCGCCACTTGCTTTGGTGAAACTATGACTAATGAATCCATCTACGAAGAGAGAAAGGAAGCAGCGGGGGTTCGAGGTCATTTTGATAATTCTCGCTATTCTTCTGGATTCTCCCAATTGCGTGAGCTGAATTGATTGTCGTTCCCTGGATTGGGGATTTATTGCTCGTTTTGAGAGACTTGGTCTTCTGTTTATTAATCACTTTGAAGAGCCTCGCGAGAGAGGACTGAAGAGCTCTGAGGATACGATGAAGCACAAATATTTGGATCAGCCTCTGCTTTCCTCAAGACCACTACACATTCAGTTTTGCCATCACCCCTTTAGGAGCCTGAGTTTCTGGGTTGTTATGCCGAATTAGAGGAGACCATGTTTCTGACCGTAGGTGTAGTCCCATTTACGGGTTACACAGGAAGAGCACCAGACAATTGGTAGGTTATCTACAAATAGCTTTGTACCGAGACCCCTCGATGCTTTTCTCGAAACAATCAAATCCATCAAAACTTTCAAAAACATGTCTCTCACGAGCCTACACAGAACGATTGATAGAGAATTAATTTATTTTAGGGCATGTATACAGTATGTACATTCTAATTGACAATAATCCTACACGAAACACTTATCCCAATCCCCGCCCGCTCTCGCAAAACTAAGACTATCAATGAACGAACTCAACGTACATCTTCCCAGCGTATCACCACCACAAGTCTCTAATGGTAAAACCCGGTCATTAACAAGAACACGAACATACTCCTCCTCAGCACCAACACAAGTCATCTTTTCAAAGTAAGCCCTCGCTGCAAATGGCACAGTCCACGAAGCAGAGAACCCATTCGTCTCCCGCACATCCTCGATTGTGGTGTTTAACAATGGTCTCGTGGCGTTGTAAAGACCCAAAGCACCGAAGATGGCGGTCATATCGTTATCGTGGGAAAAGTCGGCGTAGAGACTTGTGCTTCCACCTAGAGGAAAGGTTTTCCTCGATGAATCCAAAGTGGAGTTCGTGGATGTATGGTCGTTGACGGGAGTATTTGTTAATCGAGCAATAAGCTCATTGGTGAATCCCACGCCTTGAGTAGCACCAAGGGGATTACCCCATGTGTAACCATAGTATTTCCCTAGTGATTGGAGGTAATCGTATTGATTCCACTCACTCTCCGTAAACAAATCACAGAAAGCGTGGATTTCTCCCGTAGGCGAGGCGATGGTGTTGAAGGGACAGAGATCCATCATGTAAACCGTCGTTTCGCTGGTGAAATTCACACCAGGTAGGTTCTCGTTGAGACGAGAGGTGATGGGGGGAGTGAAGATATCGGTCCAGGCTTGCATGGCAAGATCTTTGATGTCGACTTCTGGGTTTTCGTAGGAGTCGCAGAGACTGTGGCTTAAGGTGTTGTTCGAGCCAGCATCTTCGCTAATTTGGAGGATGTCGTATGGCCAGTAGACTTTTGCGGGGTTATTTTCCAGACGAAGTTCATGGAAGCCTTGAGTCCAGTTTTGAGCTGATTCTACGACGCGGTCTTGACCTGATGCACGGATGAAGGGGATGGTGTGGAGAGCGAGAGTGTGATATCGTTGATAGAAGTTTTTGCCAGAGTTGATCAATTGTTGTTGACCAAATTCTGTCAATTGGTCTGCGCCGAGGGTGTATTCATAGTTTTGAATGAACTCATAACCTGCTCCGTAGGATTGGGCTTTGGCATGAATGAGATTGACGGTGTCGTTGTACTTTGCTGTCTTCCCAGCCGTAGGGTCTCGAGCACCGTGGCGAGATAAGACCTGGGCAAAGGTGACTTGACAAGTATCTGGGATATCCGTAGAAACACCAGAAGGTACTGAAAAGTAGGGAGAGTATTGTCCCCAGTAATGAGAAATTTCAGGTCGGCATTGATATCCAACCTCAACAGAATCGCATCTTTGAAATGAATAAGTGTTGGCCCTAAGAAAGATTAGCGGTGTTTACAAATGTACGCGAAGTGAGAAAGGGGAAAGCAATAAATCTCGAGAATCTAGTCTCTAGAAACACTCAAAAGATCCGAGACACACAACTCACCCAATAACCCAGTACAAGAACACTAAAGCCCCAATAACAGTCCCACTCATCATGATCAATTGTCGTTTCTTGCTACTCTTGAAGCTCTCCAGATGGCGATCTAAGATACGCTGAGTGGCCTCGTGAACATCAAAGGTAGAGAGAGTTTCCGGCGGTGGTGACGAAGTGGAAAGTCGATCATATTTAATGTTTTGTCCCCGGTCCCTCACAGCTGTAGCGCCAAAGCCCGACATGGATAAAAAAATTTAAAGCGCAATTTTAATGCAGGCCGGGCGGAAAGTGGCAGGTGGTTTTTGTAGGTGGATGAATGTGGAGAGGATGAGGATGTGTAGTTCCGGGTTGTTTTTGAACGGTAGTTGTGACACACGTGTACCATCAATTGGTTACACCTCGCTCATTAGCTCCTGCCTCATCAACTTTTGATTTCAAGCAAACTGGGGAACCCCGTTTTTCAATTTTCTGAACATTTAGGTAGAACAAAGGGCGATTCTCCCACACAATGAAAGTTGATATATAAGGGGCAAGAGCCGCAAGGCCGTGCTTGACTTTCCCAGCCATAGGTATACAAACCACCCCTCACCTTATCACAACCTCAAACTTAAGCGATGACTCGACCCAAAACGTGTACTTCGGATTCGCTCGAAAAAGAGGGTTTTGAATGTGATTTAAACAAAGGGAAGGTTCTAAGTGCAGGGGTAATTAATTGATCTTCACTTGCTTTCATACACCCGTCCTCGCGAACCCTGTCCTTTCATACTTATCAATTGAGTAGAGCATAAGAGGTCAAGTCAAGATGTAAAGGGTTTCTATTGGCTATGCAATTCATTCAATGGTACAGTCTACAGGCCCGAATTAAGGGTATACATATCTACAAACGACTGATGATGGCTGCCGCGTATTCGTGAGTCTTTGACTTTCCTCCCAAGTCACCGGTCAACGTCTTTCCTTCAGCAAGGGTATCGAAAATGGCCTTCTCTATTCTTTGTGCGTGGTCGTTCAGCTCCATATGTCTCAACATCATGATCGAACTGAGGAGGAGGGCGGTAGGGTTGGCAAGGGCCTTGCCAGCGATATCTGGTGCTGATCCGTGAACAGCCTCGAAAATGGAACACTCGTCTCCGATGTTGCCAGATGGTGTAAGTCCAAGACCTCCAATCAAACCAGCGCACATATCGGAAAGAATGTCACCATAAAGGTTGGGCATGACAAGAACTTTGTCGTTGTATGGTGTTGGGTCGGTAACGATCTTCAAGCAAGTGTTGTCCAAAAGCTCTGCGTCAAATTCAACACCTGGGTAGTCCTTGGCGACACGCTTTGCAGTTCCCAAGAACAAACCATCGGACATTTTCATGATGGTTGCCTTGTGAACAGCGCGGACCTTCAGTCGTCCAATGTTCTCGGCGTATTGGAAGGCGAATCGCAAAACTCTCTCGCTTGCTTCTCGTGTGATCAACTTGATGCTTTGAACAACTCCATCAACAACGACGTGCTCGATACCTGAGTATTCTCCCTCGGTGTTCTCTCGGATCAGGACAGTGTCAACGTTGTCGTAAGGAGTCTTGTATCCAGCAATCGAACGGCATGGTCGGACGTTTGCGAAGAGGTTGAATGTTCGTCGGAGAGTCAAGTTGAGGGAGACGTGACCTTTTCCAATTGGGGTCTATAACCAGTCAGTTATTGTGATACTCACTCGTCAACGCCAATCACTTACTGCTAGGGGACCCTTGAGGGCAACCTTGTTTCTGTTGATACTTTCAATTGTGGCATCGGCAATGGTAGTCTTGCCATCTTTTAACATCGGTGTAACATCGACTGGTTCCCACTTTACTGGTGCCTATACTCTTGTTAGA
>LLCD01001679.1:0-10033 GCA_001414355.1 Hymenoscyphus salicellus
GAGTTTGAAGAGATCCCACACAGATCCCACACAGATCCCACACAGATCCCACACCAAGAGCTTCAACGGACAAGACTCGTGGCCTGGTTGATGTCCCCTTGAACCGTCCACCATCTATCAAACGGGAACTTGGCTGGGAAAGGGAGGTGCCAACTCGATCTGCGGTGCGCACGCAACGGCTTTCTCCAGCCCAGCTGCATTCCATGAATCAATGGGCCGGATGGCCCTTGGCCTGAGAGGAGGGAGGACGTCATCACGACATTTGACCGGCATTGGTACATCATTTACCAACCATCTTGAAATTCTTGAACTGCAAGTCCACGAGGCCTCAAGTCCCATCACCACTTTTAGACTTTGGACGGAGATTTACATGCCCTCCCATCCAGGCCAGCGTGTCCCTAAGCCTGTCTCCCCATCCAAGATAGGCAAGGCTTAACAAAAGAGGCTTCCCAAATGCCGACGACCTTCCACATATGGTCCCGAGTCGCCTCAAAACATGCCTGTAGTGCTCAAAACACCTGCCATCTTCAACCTCGGTACCAATGAGCTTGTTCCCGCCTGCAGGTCAGATACAGTTTATCAAGCCACACGATCCACTGATCCCACCCAAACCGATTTCTTGAACCTTGGGAAAATTGCTTGGTGCTTCCCCGGAACCCCCTTCTCCTGCTCTGCAACCTCGGCGATAGCGAGAAATGTAACATCACCAGCCATCAACATGCAAGTGGTGAAATCAATCAACTCCCATTCGCGCAAGTGCAGCCAAAATAAAAGGTGCCGAGACTGGCGCCGAGAGAGGGAGAGATAAATTCCAATTATTGAAGCTACCGGTAGTCAAACGAGCCGGGATTAGAGTGTTGGCGCTCGAATGACAATCCCGAGTTGCCTTTGGAACCTTGATGGTGAACTATATTGTTCTTCTTGTTCTGGATCAGGGGCCCAAGCGAGTGCTAAAGGGGGTAGAGTTTCCACATGTCAACTCTAGAGGGTAACTGGCTTTTTATGCATGTGGGAATATGCAATTCTAGCCTGGCATTATGTCATTTGTAGTGTTCTAAAGTTGATGGCCATAGTTTCTGTTTCTTCAACACCATACCTGAGATGCAAGGATTTTTCATTTACAAAAAGAAGTAAAAAAAGTAAACGGAAAGTCCTTGCCCGGGTGTCATACCACCAACCCAATGCCTACTCGTTCTTTCAATTGCAAAACGTCAAATCGTAGCACCATCCAAGTCTTCATTATTCCACGTCTTCTGTAAAAGTCGTGGAGCCAGTTCAAAATATGAAGAATAAAGGGGGAAGGGGAGAGCAAGAGGAAAGTGTTAACAGCCAGCAGAGCAACAGGCTTGAGTTAATGCTGATGCTAGGGACTGCATGACCTTATTTTACGTGCATTTTATTTTTCAATTGAAAGTAAATAAACTCGCTAAAGAGGACGAGCAAAGATGTTTCGCAACTCCCAAGCGAGGTGTTGTAGTTTCTTAGTTCTCGTGGTTTTATCACACATCGACATGCAAGTGCAATTAAGCGACTTTCGATCACTGATCACTGAATCGCTCTCTCGCTCGATCTCTTTAACCAGTTTGCAACAGAGACAAGCAGGTCAATCTTATGCCAGGAGTATGTGAAATCGAGATGGAGAGATAGTATTCTTTGCTGGAAAAGATAATGAAAAGGGAATTGTTTTTTTAATAGCCCATTGGGGTTTTTCCTTGAGGGTAATCTTTCATTGTAATAACGACCATTTATCGCTTCAATTTACTTCTGGGATTTGCGACCACTACCTCAAGTGGCAGAATGCTGGGGGGATTAGGGTTCTGCTTGAACATGTGAAGAATGATGTCCTACCTGTAGTATGCCCTTGATTCCTAAACTTCACTGGACAAGAAATACATCAACTTTGAAAAATTCACCAAGCCAAGCCAAGTTTGGTTGCACATCGCATTTAGTGTTTGATGCCCTGAAGCTTCAAGGACTTGAAGCCCTGAAGACACTTCCCTACTTCTTAAATACTTCGCCTCACCCTGATATGTCCTATAAGCTTATCTAGTTTTCAATATCCACAACCGGCTTTTTTGTTTACATATCGTAGTTAGAGCTTGATTTCCTAAACACCCAAGATCTACAGGTCCTTGAAGCCGAAAAGGTTCTTCACTCTGATAGAAATTTCTACTATCGCTTATCACATTATGTAAAGTTTTATATGTGAATTCACTAAGTAGCTAGCTCAAGTTTTGTTGCATATCGTAATTAGGGTTCAACACTCTGAAGCTACAGGGACCGCAAGCCTGAAGAAAGTCCTACCCAAAAGCAAGTTCCACTTCACTCTAAGCAACCACAGACGAACACAAAATTCACTGACTGCCAAACTAAGCAGCAGAACTTTTTGTTGCATATCGCACTTAGCGCTTGATACACTGAAGCTACAGGGCACTTCAAGCCTGAAAGAAGTTCGTTTCCTTTATTCTCCTCTCTCGCTTAATTCACTACTTGAACAAAGCCACCTAAGCTTTTGTTGCACATCGCACTTAGCGCACCAGACCCCGAAGCTACAGGGCACCTCAAGCCTGAAGGAATCCTCGACTTCCGAGATCAATTTGATATTCACCAAGCCAAGCTATTCCAGACATTTTATTGCACATCGCACTTAGCGCTCAACAGCCTGAAGCTACAGGGACCACCAAGCCTGAAAGAACTGCTTCCCCTAGTCGACTCATTTCTCCCGACACACCATGCCACTTCCTTTAGCTTTGACTTTAGAATCCAAATGGCGCAGCGTAAGTAATAACTCCGGGGAGTGTTTCTTCCAAGAGGAAGGAGCGACTCGCTGGTGGTAACTCGCAACGGCAAGGAAGGAAACCCACTCAAGTAAATATACTTTACAATATCTTCCAAAACAATGTTTTGTGCCTGTTTTTGTCTTGATTGTCTAATTCAAGAACTTGGAAGGATGGTTGATATCACTTCATCAAGTCTCATCTCCAGCTTTTTGATGATCAAGTTAGGTCTTGAAGAGATTTTACTATGTGACAAGGAGGAGGGGGGGCCATAGAGATGATTATTTGTCTTTTGATTGATACATCCTGCTATGGTATGCTTATAAGGGTTGTTTCTTTTGCTTTTGCTTTCCTGTTTGAATGAGACCTGTCACGTGTAGATCTCCTTACCCAGAAGTTGCAATTGGTAACGCTGAAGCTACTCAACTAACTCGCAACACAGGAGCTAAATTCCTGTCTCTTACGCCTCATACGTCTCACCTGGATACTAGCAGCTTTTTCCAGGGATGTGAAAGGTTAGAATAATGCACTGTCATTGAACTTGGAGATCGAACGAAATGGGAGATGGTTGGGGGGAGTGGTTACGTGAAAGGGAATAGTAGAATGAGATCAATTTAGCATGTTAACTGGAGATGGGCTGTGTGGGTTTCGAATAGTTTAACTATCGAGAGGATATAGCTTAAGAACGCGTGATGTATCGAGGTCAAAAAATACAAGAACACAACAACATCGCGTGGCAATTCAAGAAAGTAAACGATAAAACAACTTCTAATTTCATAACCCCTGAATCCCTAATAGACTATGCAAACTCTGAGACTAACAAATCAAAAGTCCACCTCCGTGACCCAAAGAGGGCAATGTTCCCTCTCCATCCCATATTACCCAATCCATCTAAATGCAAAAATGCCGCAACTTGAAAAACAAGCAGACCATACCAAGATAAAAAGAATCCACCTAAAAATATAGTATACAATGCCACATTGTACAAACTTAACCTCAAAAATACGCCTAAATACGCCCTTTTCCTTCTTCCGTCTCGCTCCCCATCTCCTATCACTCTTTATCCCATCTCTCGCCCGACTCAAAACTTCTCAGTCAGAGTACAGACAGAAATCCGCCCGACTAGAATCCAAGGAAATTCGTAATTCATAACTCATTACCCCTTCCTTCCTTCTCTCTCATCCTCCTCCTCGTCTTATCTCCATCTCTCCATCTCTTATCCTTTTTCTTCTTCTTCTCCACTAACTCCCAGCCCTCACCAACCCAAAGATCCAGTTGGCGTGTGCCGTAAACCTAACCTGGAAAAGAAATTTCCTCTGCCGTCCACTCACACCCCCTTCCTTCCCAACCACACCCACAGCCCCATGTTCATCCCTGATGTCATCCCAAATCGTAACCATAACCCCCTTAATCCCCACCATCTGAAAGCAATGCGCCCCCACAACCTCATCAACAAGCACCTGCCCGGGTCCCTCAGGGTGATCATGCTCGCGTCTCGTAACAATAATATGCTTCTCCAGCCCCTGTTGCAGCGTAGAACTCTGTTTCCGTCCTGGCGGCGGCGGACAAACAGTGAGAAAGCACGTTTTCTGATCGTCCCACCGGTGCGAGATGGTGAGTTGATGGAGTTTGATCTTGATATTCGCCGAGCCGAGGTCGACTGCCTGAGCGGAGTTGGTGGTGCCGGAGAACATACTTGTAGGCGTGCGGGGAGGTGTGATGCCCGAGTAGTCTGATGAACCGAGAGAGGCAGAGCCGGGTCGACCGCCTTGGGAGACGTCGATGGATGATTTGGCTATGTTGAAGGTTCCGCCTCCGCTGAGACGACTTCGCAGAGCGGAGAGACGGGATTGAGAGGATCGTCCGCTTTGTTCGGATGTCAGTTCTGAGGGGGCGCGTGCTGATGCTCTGTAGCTGTTTCTTCTGCCGAACCAACTTTTGCGACGGTTCGTTGAGGCTGCTGCACCGTAGGTACCGTATGCGTTTACTCGGCGTTCTTCTTCGAGTCTATTGTAGGTCATGTTGTTCTTGCTGGATTCATAGAGTGCTTGGTAGAAATGAATACATGCAATAGGTGTGAGCATATGGTAACGGATGGTGTGTCCTTTGACCTTGAGACTGGATTCTGACATTGGCGGTGATCGGACATGAATGTCAATGGTATGTCTTTGCATGGCCACATTTGGAGTAAGCTCTTGTGCTATGAGAGCACGTTGTGCTCCTGCATCATATTCGTCATTTAGATTCGAGCTGCTAGATGAATTCAAATTTCCATCGGGGCCTGGAGATGAGTGAGATGCATCTAATTTGTACGCACGAAGCCATCCGGGTCCAACAACGACGGAAACCGGTCCAGTATATATGTCGATCCATTGCCCTTTGGCATTCCAGTACGAAAGACTCATAACTGTGTGCTTTACCATTTGCTCTGGTGGGCACTGTACAGGTGTACTTCGGTATGGACCTTGGGAAGCTGAATTGGATGGAGCGAGTGTAGAGCTTGAAGGAGGAGCAAAGGCAGCATTTGGAAGACTGTATATGGAACCTGATGGGGAAACTTTAGTCCCGTATATAGGAACTGGGTCAGGGATCTCGTCGTCTTCAATCTCATCATCCGAAGATGAATCTGAGTACGAGCCACTATCGTCTGAACTAGAATATTCAGTGGATGAAGCAGAAGATGCTTCCTCTGAAGGTTGGTATTCATGCTTTAATGGCGAGGAGGTTCTTCGGTTGTTGGCGCGAGGTGTTGGAGTGTCTATACTGGGTATCTTCTTGTGCATGCTTGGAGTTGTTGGCACTTTGTGAGCAGGTGGTGGAGGAGCACCATCATCTCGAGTTGACGTGGCTGAAATACTGCTATGTTGGGAGCCTGCTGATTTTGGTCGCTCGGGTTCTTTGATGGGGGTGCTTGGCTTGACAGGTTCAGGACTTGAAGAAGTGCTCGAAGATCGAGATTTGGGCATGTAATGATTCAACTCTCTTGGCCCGAATCTATCCAAGTTCTTGGTAACTCTCGAGGCATTCTTCTCGTCCTCTCGAGATTGTGTGGGGGTTGAATGATTAGAAAGTGACCCGTTGTCACGATCATGTACGGGGGTAGTAGGTTGAGAATTACTTCGTTCGTGATATCTTGAAGCTTTTGGTCGCTTGGGCGTAACGAGAGACCCGGCTCTATTCATCGCGTCATTTAGATCTTTGACGGGTTCGCTGATAATCGATTCCTCTGTGATCGATTCCGGAATTGTTCCCGCAGATGAAGTGGATCGATGGGATGGGCGCCGTCGATGCTCCTTCGGACTTGCAGCTTCTTCCGCTTCTCTTTTAATTCTCTCTCCAATTGGCACCTGAACCTCATCTATACCAAGACCTCCTGACATGAAGAAATCGCTCTTGTCCTTGTAGCCCTTGATATTAACCACCAAAGAATCGAGCTCGCTTGTATTATCGATGATAGTTTCCATGTGAGGGGGTATTGGGTGTGTACCGAGAAGTTCAACCCATTCGCTTGCAGCTTCAGCATCTTCAGCGTCGAGAACCATCACTTCGCTCCATTCTTTTGATCCCTGGGTACCTCTGATCATAATAACAACCTGGCCTCTACTCTCGCCCAAACGAGCTGATATGAGACCTTTGGAGATGGGAGGAAAGAGAAGAAATCGTCTCAAGTCGTCCATCTCACAGATGAGAACATCACCTGCATCATTAGGCTTGTCACGCAAAACCAGTTCGACTCTGCAGTCCACACGCTGGCCACTTGAATGTTGTAGATCCAAGTAGAAGACATCTCTAGCGCAAACTTGTCGTGTCCGGTCGATTTTCACTCCCTCGACCAAGTCGAGTGTTCTCGGATCCCGGGCTCTCGTTGGGTCGGTATTATTTGCGTTTTCATCTTCAATTCGAGCACTCTCTTCCTTGTATCGGCGGCGAACAGTTTCGTTCAAGGTCTGGTATTTTTCTTCAACCAGTTTACTCTTTTCTGATGCGATCATCTTGTTTAATCCCTAAAATCTTGTTAGCGTTCTGATACATCCCTTGTCAGAATATTTGTTTCTTACCTTGGTCGTTCGTGCAAGGAATTTCACACGAACTAAAGGCCGTTTGAGGAAGTAGGCCACATCGGCACGCTCTCCGTTTGCCGCAACAGCGTCGCCATTCTTGTCCCGAGCAATATCATCAATTGCAAGTTGCTCTTCGGCGCTAGCTTTGGTTGGTTCTAGATTGACCACCACATCTTGAAATCCAGCGCGCCATGCGACTAGATAGTCTTCATAGGTTCGGTGGGCAGATTGTGCCCACGTGACGAACGCATCGGCATCAACAAGTGGAATTCGCTTGTGCAAGCTCTTTAATCGTTCAAGGGCAATTCCCATATCAACAATGGGCTTAGTTATTGCAGGGTCGTTTGCGGAATCATGGTTTGGGTTGAACAATCCTGCAGCAACTGCAGAATCGGATTTCGATAGAACGCAGGTCAATAAGACTGGGATCACCCCGTCGACGAGTGTTTTCAACTCCATTGTGTACTTGGCTTCATCGTTGGAGAGCTCCTTCATGAGATCGTTTACGGTCGCCGTCTCCAAGTGATTCCTGTTCGTCCGAATACTTCGCATTGATTTCATACTGCTTCCACGAGAAGGTTGGACAACATCTGGGAGGGATAATACAGATACCAAATCAGAGTGCTTTGTAAGGCGTCGCTTCAGTCCTGATTTTCCACTCTTGTGACTGTTGCGGGATAAGGTAGAGGTTGTTGGCTGAGTAGAAACAGTAAGTTGAGTGACAGTCGTTTGCGATAAATCTGAGACTACAGATGATGTACCAGTTGCAGAAGATGATGTGCTAAATGTTTCAACAGATGCAATAGTTGAAAGTCGATGTCCGCCATTTATTGGAGAAATTCTTCTTCTAGGCGCAGGATTCTTTTCCCTATGAGGTACCTCATATCTTTTCTTTTCTGGCTCATCATATCGCCGTTTTTCGGACTCTCGCGGACTTGCTTTGCGGGGTGTCTCGTCAATGGATGAATTGTCATCTCCAAAATCACGACTTATTCTATGATCTACAGGGCGAGGACTAGAGTTGATGTCCCGTTCCCGCAAGCCAGTAATCTCAACAAAAGGGTTCGACATGCTTCTTGGGCGCGATGTAGTTGATTCGCCCCGGAAAGCATCCATAAAAGCATCTTTTAGGGGTACTTTCTTGGCGGATTTCGGTGAAGATGCATTGCGAGTTGCCGGAGTTCGCCTCAGACCACTAGGCGACATAGGGGGAGACTTGGCGGCCATGCTAGGGAGATCTTCACGTTTTCGAACATCCAAAGGAGGTTTATTTTCAGAAGCACTTCGCTCGTGTCGCTTTGGCTCAATCTCGCTTCGTTCACGATCGGCGGTTAATGCCTTTTCAGTTTGGTCGTCCTTTTTGTAGCTTGGTTTCCTAGAGCATGAGGATTCGGTTTCTGGAATATCAAGTGTAGAAGCAGGTGGGCTTGGTCGATCCACGAATGGATCCGAGGTCCCTTTTAGCCATGATTCGATACTTGGTGGGTTATTAGCTCCACCCCGAGGTGGTTCAACGGTATCGTGAGCAATCTTCATGCCCTCGTTGAAGACTTTCTTGAGAACTTTGGGTACTCCGGCAAAACTTGGATTTCGCTTAGGGGGAGGTCTCTTGACCGTGTTGCCAGCCTCAGCACCAAGCGGCAGTTCAAGAACACTGAAGGCAGAATTGCCAAATGGGACATCGGCAAGAGATTCTGGAGGAGTCTTGGCCTTTTCTTTACGCCTTTTAGAACCCCCTTCAGGAGGGCTTGGTGTCATCCAGGAAAATCTGTCTTCGTCATCTTGATCATCCTTTTGCGTTGGGGCTTGAGAGCTAGCTTTTCGTCTGCTGCCAGCATCTGAGGGGATCCTTAGGTGCTTCTCGCTTTTCTTCTTGGGTGTTTGTAATTCCTCTGCGTGATCGTTGTCTGTCTTTCTCGTACTATTCTTCTTTCTGACAGGTTTAATCCTGTTCCCATCATCAGCCGATCCCTCTCGAGAATGGCTTTTCCGGTTTTCTTTTTCCAAGTTAGAATCCATTGGCTTAATTCGAATTCCGTCCCGTTGAACATCGGATTGTCGACCTTTAGAGCGAGACCTAGACATTGAGGCACGGGAGCTATCTTCTTTCTCGCTGTCGTGTCGCGTATCATCAGACTTTGGCCTTCTCTTGGATGGTGTTACCCGAATTCCATCATCAACCAAGCTACCCCCTCCAGGCTTCACTCGAATCCCATCGTCAAATGAGTGTGCTGGTGACGGCTTTATTCGAATGCCATCATCCGGAGTGGCTGGCCTCGAAGATCCTGACCGGCTCTTATCCAAGAGATCATGCTTGGAAACCTTTCGACTCCGTGGCTTCTCTTTCGGTCTCTTCTCTGCATCCGACTCCTCGCCCTCCGTCCTTTTCACCCAATCTGATATCTTCTTTTCTAGTGGGGGGTTCGTCGCGGTCGCTTGTAAAAAGTTCTTGGGAATTGCGGTAGAAGTTTTCGGGGGCGTCTTCTTCTTGTTCTTCATCCAATGTGAATCGCTTATAACTCTCTTCTTCGGGGCCGCGTTGGCGGGGTGTTTCGCTGGGTCCAACGCTTCCTTACTTTTCCTCCTGGCATTGCCCTTCTTGCCTTCCCGGAATTTAATCCTCAACCTTGCCTCCTCATCAACACTCCCATCATCTTCATTTTCCCACCCTCCTGCATCGTCCGGCTGGCTCGCAGCATCTGCCAGGGGATCAATCACTATTGCTGCCGCGCTCACTTTCTGCCAATTCTTGACTCGATCGTTGGTTCCTGCCGGCGGCTGCACTTTCCCCACCAGATCCGCTCGCATATCGGCCTTCACGACATGGACACTCTTACTCCTCACTCTGGCAGGACTCGGTCTTCCCAGCAAAAAGTCTCCTAACAATGTCGGCTCTGCCTTTTTCGTTCCAGTTTTTGCGCGCGCAGGAGCCGAGGTGGGCGTTTTCGCTTTACTATTCTGTGCGGAGGCCTTTCGTGCGGGTGTGGTGGTATTATTGGGAGCTTTAGTGTTGCCATTGGGAGTGCGTTTGACAGCGGCGGAACCACGTCGCGGGGTGTTATTCGCAGGCGTCGTGGGTTTCTCGGGTGAGGATGGAGAAGTATCGCTGGCATCGTCTGGAATCTCGGCTTTGGAAGGGGCCATGGTCTGTGGGGAGCGAACATTCCAACGATTAGCAGGTGCAAGTGGGAATGG
>LLCD01001680.1:0-10028 GCA_001414355.1 Hymenoscyphus salicellus
GCTCTTCATGTTCCTTTGAGGTAGGTGGACTCCATGGTTTTTGGTTGTTGAGAGTAGAAATTCTATGACCGTTTTGGACTATGACCACTTTGAAATGCAACTACTTTCAGTTGTCACAGCATGCGCTGCTTTTTCAAAAACACTTTGGTGGGATTAGCGATGGAAAGACGACACCAAAGAATAAAAAAACCATTGGAAGTTCTCACCTCTCGAGGAACAAGAGCCTTCTGCTAAATTAAAGTAGTTGATCCTCTGAGCCTTGAGTTAGTAGAAGAGAGGATCTAGTCATTTGGAATGAGGTTCTAAGTTACCCAATCAAGGTGATTACCAATAGGTTATATAAAAGGGTTGGAGAGAAAATAGTAATATGACCTCGCTATAAGGTTTTTCGTCTGAAGAATACTTTCAATGTAGTCGTCTCCTCTTCAAAGCGAGCCTTGGCTGAGAAAAGTGCGCACCATGCTTTCATGAATGTTGTATGAAAGGGTCATATTCGCCGAGAACGTTCCGAAATCTGTTTCTCAATTCTTCTCAATTTTTCTTTCGTACAATAATTGAAATTTCGTAGCTCTACCACGATCCGTCAATTAGTCCTAAATGCCCCCAAAGGGGATGGATGATTCTGCACCTCCCGAAAAGTATCAACACAGTTTCAACTTCGTGCCTCCCAACAACGTGATGTTCTACATCCAGCTCACCACTTCACATTAAATAGTCAATGAACCAGTGAAATATATCTTTATCTGGACTGAAACTATAGACCTTCCGATTCCGCTCAGGACAGCGACTTTCGAAATGTGTGTTGAAACTCCAAGAATTGTACTTGGGCAAGCAAATTATATTCCCAGGTGAGATTTTTGGGTGGTCATGGAATGTGATGATGTTATGAGCTAGCTATCTTTGTCGCAGTTCTGAGGTGGTATACTTAGAAGTCAAACTAGTTAGTTCACACAATTGATAACTTGGTGAATAACTCATATCACCTTATCCCTTCTACCCTCCCTTTGTACACTTCTTGGACGTGGGTGCTTTTCAGCTTGTGGTCCACCTTCCCTTACAAGATGAGGTGACAAAAGGAGCATCTTAGACGAGTGCATATTCAACAATGCGGTTGATGCCATCAAGTATATTTACTTTACAAGCAATTGAGCTTTAACACTCCCAAAGAGTGTGTACAGGCTCTAAGGGTCGATAATTCTGGGCCGATTTTGACACCAACTTCAAAGGTACACAATCATGTATTTCTCGACAACATATTTATGAAAAGACATAAGACTTAACCTTTTAATTGATTAGGGCGAGAGGAACATTTCCGTATTTTTTATATATTTTTACCACGTCTTTTAAATGGTCGTTGGTCTTCAGATAGGCTGGTGCACGGGTGTCAAAATCAGCCCGGAATTCTCGACCCATAGAAACAGGGAGGGTGGAAGGGATATTTGGTTACGAAGCATTTTATTGGAAGTCAACTTATTCTAAAATCTCCCAAAACTCCAGTGGTTGGCCTAGATGGGCCAGGGTCGTTGACAAATATATTACCAACTTACTGCAAGCTCCTCTATTCTTGTACTAACTTTATTCACTATGCTGAGTCTTATGGAAATAATTTTTTTACGTATCCTAGATGCCCTTGGAAAATACATCATAGACTTATTTGAGTGGTTCCAAAATCCCAGACAGAAAAGAAAAGTTGATTGCGTATTTGCAAAACAATGGTGAACACCATTACATCCATTTTTAATTGGGGGTTTTCCGTATCTTGCAAACTTTGTGGTCATGATACAAGCTGATAAGCAAGAACAAGGACTCCTTTGCAAGAATTGTTTGGTTCTCATCATGATCTGTTTGGGAGTATGTTGCCACAAACAGTTTCTAACCCGTTTTCCTTTGATTGTCTGGACTGGTAGATATTTTCAAGCGTGTACTACACAAAGACTCAAATATTTGTGGACACGTCATGGGATCCCCTAGTTGTGATAAATAGAAGGAAGCTATTGGTTTTACCTAGGTGTGTCTATATCCATCTACTATATTTCCTCATTGGTTTCGCCTCTCAGTATATCATTTGATCAACCAGGTCCTCAAAATAAAAACTGCAATAGAATACAGATGGAGCTACTGCTGGTTTGAGGTACTCAACGGGGTTGAAGACTTGCTACTCTAGTGAATTCTCTTCGTTTTCCTTCTTACTTACTTTTATAGAATAACTTGATTCTTTCTCTTCACTTATATACACGTCTTTCCCTGTATCTTTTTATTTAAATGTAGTTAAATAATACTTGTAATTCTAGTATTCTAAGCCTTTACAGTAACCAAGTTAATGCCTCAAACCTCTGAGGTTTATAGAAAATCTTTATCTAAGCAACATTATTATTGAGTTGAGAGGATATTGAGTACTGAAGGTCATAGAGAATTGTTTGATTTGTGTAGGTAGTCTAGCTAGGTCTATATATAAGGAGTGAATGCTGACAAATGAGTGTACTACGCTATGGTAGCGCTTGGAACAGATGATACAGAAGGAGTATTACGGAACGAGAATACGGAACGAGTGATACAAAACGAGTGATCATACCAGTGATACAAAACAAGTGATCATACCAGTGATCATGCAAGTGACCATGTAACTGATCAAGATGGCAGATCATGTAGTGGGTCAAGATAGCAGATCATATAGTGGATCAATGTGGGGATAGATGATGGGGAAAGCAGTAGATCAAATGCGGCGATATATATGGATCCAGTACAACAATTCTCTAGTTTAATTATTTTACGTACTTGAGTTAACTGAATGTTTTTACTAGACAAAATCAACCAAGGACTATCTCCTGCCGCTTTTACGGTTTCATAAGGAGACATTCACTCAGCAGCCGTAAAGAAAAATCAGACAAGCTTAGGCAGCAGAATGGATCTCAGCCATCTACTACTGATATTCACGCAGCGTTTGAAGCTTGTTTATCATAACACGTGATGTGAAATCGGCTCAATGTGATTGGCCCATCCGAAAAGGCGGCCACCACTCCCTTCCAAAATTTCCACATCAAATTGACCTTGCTTGTCCTTTAGCCTTGCATCGCCTCACCTTTGGCATACCAATCATTTGGATCGCCTACTACGCAGTCAAAACAGCGCAACCTTTCCAACCCAAATCTGAGCTTTCGCTTATTGCACACTCTCAGTCCGATCTAGTCAAGTACCTGTCGCATGCAAGTCCAATCTGCTGTTCACTATTCCAATCTCTCTCAACCTCAATATGGTGCATCTCTTTGATGCCATGAAGAAGATCCTAGCGGAGGAAAAAGAGCTACTTCCATACACAATGACTCCAGTTATCGCACATCCCTCCTCTGCTGTAAGTATGACTGAATCTCAAACAACTTTTAGAAAACAGTCTTCTCTGACACAAAATAGATTGTCATAAATCACGATAGTTACGAACGGGTCATTGAGACCGTCACAGTATCGAAAGACGCACGATATCATCTCGGCTCGCTTTTAGGACGCAAGGAAACATTTGTGTTGAATGGCTTTTGCAAATTTACGCTTAGGTCGTACGATCTCAATGGCCAACATGAGGCTCTTGAGAAATTGAAATTCCAGAAGGCTTTTGGCTACGAGAGATATTAACCAGTGCCAACGAACCAAACATACCAGCGAAGTTTCTTCACGAAAGCACAACAGGAAAACTTCTTTGCCAAGTTCTGGCCAAAGATTCCGGACATACCCAAGAAGCTGATCCTAGAATTAGCTGGTACAGCACATCCTCAACGAGTAGTAAGTCACGTTCTCGATTTAGTTTACTCGTGAATTTCAAGTTCAGTGTTTGAACATTGAAGAGGCTGCAGACCACACCCCTTGCTTGCTACAACCCTGGAGGGAATTTGTAAACTGACCTTCATCTTTGGCATAAGTTCTAAGTGAACGACCGCAGCACCTTTCCCCCCCACCTTTACCTGAACCCCCAAGCGCGTTCACTGATATGGAATATGATTTTCTTGTCCATTTCCTGCCAACCTTGCCTAGAGAAATCAGAGATCGAATTTCAGAATTTCTCGCCCTGCCAAGTCCAATCAAAGACCGAATTTTCTGCTCAACATTGGCTCGCAAAAGCTACCCAACTGCATGTTCAGAGCAGAGAGCTCACCACACAAATATCAGCCGACGAATATGCAACGGCTCTGTCAAGTATCAAGCGCCTGCATTCATATTCACTAGCAAAGAAAAACTAGCGTGGACAATGAAGCTTTTAGGATACAACATGTTGACGATTGAGGCTGGAGACATGGCAGAATGTTCAGAGGATGTTGGTTCAGGATCTTCTAAGGACGAAGGAGAAAATGTTGGCCAAATTGTCAATCGTAATAGAGACATGCTGGTCTTTCATGGAAAATGCTCACAGAAATGTTCTGCAACAAGACTTTGAACATCACTTCTTCGCCAGGAAGCCGTCCAGAAGGCCAAATCTATCTCAATCTCAATACGCCATTGGGACTATGCCAACATACTCGCCTCCTTGAAAGACTATCCCAATCTTGAACTTGTCTTAATTGTTATCACAGATGAGGAGGAAGTATTCAATGAAAGATCAGATCCTCTCTTACAAGAAGGTGGACAAACAATCACATGGATCCTGAGCACCGTATCAGCCAACAAAACGAAGTCATGTACGAAGACCTAGGATTCTTGCCCCCTGAAGACTCGTTCCTAGGTAGCGCAATCATCTTCAGAAGGGATAACGTCATGGAAGGTGGCTTGTCCTCGTGCAAGACTTTGGAGGATATCTTCTCAGATGAGTATCGATTCATATTACGTTACAGTGATCCAGGAACAATGCCGGCACTCATGCACGTACTGAGTGAGGAGATGTGGGATGAGACGATGAAGGAATGGAAGTTGGTTTGCCCAATAATTCGATTTGTCAGGCAGGTGAGTACTCAACTTCCAACGAGTAAAATGTCTCCTCTGAGCAAATCCTTGAGCTGAGACATGCTCCCTTCTCCAAAATTCTACTTCTCGAATATTCCTAAAGAAGTGTACTGACTCAGAGATCTTGCAGGTTAATTTCTCGAAAAACTAAATGACGAACTGATTGTTCATTTTGATTTGCGCATTTTCAGCACCAGAAGGGGCTCGTTTGTCATGGAAGTGTTTGTATATCGTTGGAGGTTAGGGGGAAAAGTGCAGACGTTAGGACTTTTTGCTGCGTAGAACCTGGGAAGGTTGGGTCTTCTTCTTTACTGTGTGTTTTGTTGAACACCAGTATGAGAATAGGAGAATAGAGGGAGCGGACAAGATTCTTGAGGAACTTGATGGCGTTGGAGATCTTGTTGGTCATGAGTCTACCACCTAGATTTTCTACATTCCTGCTAGTGATGTAATAAGTATTGAAAGTTCTTTCCCGCTCGCCATGTGATGACCCATCCTACCCACTTTAAATACTCTCATCGTAATATCATTAGAGACCTGCCCTAGACTCTTACTTCGATGACTTGTCGAACTACGTTGCTTAAATTCCCCAAGTACGTTAATAACAAGGGGTATATCCAGGAGGACTTGAGATGGAGATTAAAAACGACAGTATCCATTTGAGGTTTGTACCAACCTACCACCTTCCTGGCACCTACAGTAAATATTTCTCGGTGTTCCAACTTTCTTAGTAAACTTAACATTGCGGTGAATACCTCGGAACAATGAAACCTGATTGTTCTACGTATCCAGTAAAACATTCTGAATGGTGCTAATTATCTGTGGTAATCTTTTCGAAATACCCATGGATAGGAAGGTGGGACTTTACTGTCCACCGGGTGCCGGGGCCTCCCCATAAAGATACGAATATCAGATTATCTTAGGTACGTACGCACCAGTAAACAGGAAAAGAAGACAGATAATCGAAGCCTGGATCTCTCGAGGAATAGCAACGGAAATCCTACAACTAGGAGAAGAGGAAAGGTGATGGTATGGTGGCTAAAGACAAATCTCATGGTTTATCTCAACCTCAATTCACAATTGCAGTATAACCTTTGAAGAATTGAATCAATATGTTTGTATTTTCAAACTACCGCGAGCTCTAGAGCCCTCATCTAATGCAAACCACTCACTACAATGCTCAAAACTATATATGCCAAGAAAGTAACCCCAAATGCAGATGCAAAAACCCGTCGAACTATGCTACAAACCACCAACTAAAGTAAATTTCCAACCCAAGAAACATATTTACAAGCCACAAGAGAAACTGCAATCCATAGAGACGTTCTCCTTGTTGGCATCCCATCCGGAGAAGATGTTGTAGCTTCCACCATCAATCTTCCCGACCTTGCAGTAGCCAGTCGTTGTTGAAGCCCAAGCTTGTCCATCAAATGTAAAGTTGATGCTTTTATCCGAGTCGTTGTATTGAGCAACCAAGTCCTTGGCGTCTTTGCGGCTTCCGAAAGGAGCGACGGAGATTGAGACACCAGTAGAATCGAGTGAGCCTGATGTAATTCCTTTGAGGACATGGGGACCGTTGTTGTCAGGTGCAAAGACTGTCATGGACATGACCTCGTGCCCTTTCTTTTGAGTCTTGTATTGGAGGTGGAATGAGCATGCTGCGTTGCGTCTGGCAAGCTCTCGGATTTCTAGGTCTCTGACTTCCAGTTCTGGGGCTGGGAGAGCGGCTCCGAAGACGGAGTTGGAGAGGAGGCAGACCGCGAGTGCAGCTGAGGCGATGGAGTTTGTGAATTGCATTTTGATGGTTTTGGTGGGAGTAAAAGGGTTGTTTGTTGGAATTGAAAAGTTGGAAGTGTTTTGAAGTGAAAAGAGGTGTAATGAATGTAGTCTAGGAAAAAATGACCGAGGAAATTGGAAGTGTTGTTGAGAATGAAAGAAGATGTTGATGATGAGAATGAAGAGTTGAATACTTGAAGGGAAGAAGGTTTATATACTTTCAAAGCGTCTCTCTGAGGCCCTCAAAATCTTGTTCCCATCGTCAAATGCCGGAAAGGGTTATAATGGGTCTCCAAGTAGATATCCAATAGAACCGTCAAGTTTACGAGGCAAAATCAACAAACTCCACAATTGTGGAAAATGAAGCTGTTGACAATCCTTCAAAAGCTAGCGCGTCTCCTAAGGTATTTTTGCATAAGTTGTCAGAGGCGCAGTGTTTTCTCCTGTTTATGATCCTTCATATAGGTGAGATCGTGGGAGTCGCACAGCGAAATTGCCCCCCCCCCCGCTTGTCGCTTATCGTACCCAATCCCCAAGTAACTTACTAGGGGTAAGTCACGCGTTTAATCTTGGATTATGTACGCTTTGGGACACCTTCCGTCTTACGCCGAAAGCGGGGTCAGTATCAAAAGTTTGCACTCTGAAGATGGTAAAAGTTACTGTGACGGAATTTTGCAAGCTAGTTAAAGAGAATTCGCTACTGTTCTATACGTTTATGGAGAAATGAATGTTAACTGTTCACAATACGACTCAGTCAGAACCTTGAAGTTAGTAACCAAAATTTTGGAAGTGCCACCCCCTTGGGCATATATATTTCTCCACAGTAAGCGTACCAAGACAATGCCCCGCCGAAGCAGGGCCCGTACGACTACGCCAATTATTTGAAGTGTAGCTCACTTGAATTGTAAAGAAATGAACACCGACATTGTTGTTCTCGTGGCGAGTTGTTGCTCGGCCCAACTTTCTCCGTTACCTGTCAACCAGTAGATATTAAAATACAACTTGGCTTCCCCAAGAGGTAAGGTACATGAGGTACTGTGCCTTTCACGTGGGATGCTCTGCCCCGGAAGTTGAATTATAACTCTAACGGCTTGGATCCGGTTGGCATTCTTGAGTGGGAAAGTAAAGCGATGGAAGCCGTCTTCTACCCAACATGCGCAGCAATTATCGAGCAATGTAAATTCGAACTGCCACTGGCAAGAGCTTGCAAACAGGCACGAACTACTATGAACCTGTAAGATCTCAATTAGATGCGCGCCAAAATGACCGGAATGGAAAGAGATCCCAGGAAAACCATGGGAAATACCTAGGTGCTTAACCGCAGCGCCTCTTCCGCTGTAGCATATAACCTCAAATCGTGAAACAGATGAATCCTACAATCAATCTAGGATTTATCCATGTGCTAGACACCCGTTGGAATTTGGCCGCAGACAAGTTCGCGAACAAGTCTTTTCCAGTATCGACTTATGTTGACGAAAGTGAAATTTGAAAAAGTGGATGGCGTAAGCACAAGCTTTGGTCGTAAAATCCTCTGCTCCACACCGAACCCCATGCGAATCCTTCGTCTATCTGAGGGGGCGGCTCAGTCTCTAGCGGCTCGAAATTAACCTTGCTCGAACCTCAACTGTTTGAAAAAGTCAGCGTTCTATTAAAATAACCCCTTTATCTCTGAAGAATTTAAGTACCTAAGGGTTGAATTACTTGGGATCTCTTGGGGAAAATCAAGATAGATTCTTGTTACTCGAAAGTAGGTGTAGAAAAACCAAGATGCAGGATTCTATTCTCTCTGTGCCAGAAGGTTTAAGCTTCCCATTTCGCGCCCGGTGCACTGAATTCTGATGGGGAGGGAGTTGATTTTGGTCGTTCCTTGCGCGACCGAAAACGAGTCGGTGATCGCTCCTTCCCTTCTTCACGCGCGCGGCAAGACTTGCGTCACTACTATCTCTTGGAAGAGAGGAAGGAGCGAGTCAGAGGGAATGAATCACCAGATACTTCCGATATGAGCTTTGGAGAAATAGCATGCGGTCTTCTACCCCTTAATTTGAGAAAGCAAGACATCGCTTCTTCCTCGTCGAGGCTCTCGTCGAGGTTCTTTCTTGATTGTCACTCTTCCTCAATAACCCGAGATTTTGCACCCAAGGAGACAAAATCTTGCGCAGTTACCCTGGTCTCTTTCGATCGTCCATCTCCATGATCAACAGGTACGGCATCCCGAATAACAGAGTATACCTGTGTTGTTTTTACTTCCTTCATACCTGGTTCTCTGGTTCTCTGGTTCTCTCCTTGGAAGAAGAAGTATTGGGAAGAAGAAAATAGAAGGAAGAAGAAGAGGGGCGATCAAACAACGCGGGGTAAACTTTGGAAGTTTTCCTTAGCGTGGGTATGGGGAGTTTGTTTTTTCAGGTAGCAAACACAATTCTCTCCCACTCTCTCGATAGCAAGAACAGCAAGGAAGCGATACGATAATGAGGGTGCGAGATAATCTGGCTTGAACAATGTCTCACATTCTATATAACGTGTGACGGGACATCTTACGATTTGCGACTTGGTCGTTTTTGGAAGAGCCAGTCGTAGAATAGAAAACAGTGGCCAAGTGAGGTGACGCTGGAAAGGTATTTTGTATACGACACAGCAGTCTGAAAAACCAGGGCAGCACGATGTTGAGAGACGGTACAGTACTAGTCAACTTGTAACCGACGATTCTTTTTTTACCCCGCTCTCTATCAAAGTCTCAACCGCGCTTTTATATACTACAACACTAGTTTTTAAGGGATTCATAGAATAATTAGATTTATTTGTACACAGGAAATAGGGCTTCAATTTGTATTGGGATATTTAGAAAAAAGTAATCTAAATCCTAGTATTTTGTATGCCAGTCACCTGCCTTAATACAGGCCTTAATTCGACTAGGCATACTCTTATATAAAACGTTAAAGTTCTTCTTATCTATAGTATCCTATGCTAATTGTAGAGTACTTTTAAGCCTCTGCCTTGAATTCTCTCTTATTGATTTATCTTAGCTATCTTAGGAAACATCTTAAAGACTCTCTCTCTTCTTAAGCTCCTACTAGATATGCTCGATTAGTTTCAGGTCGGGGGAGTATAGAGGCTAATTAATTACTAATTCGATCCTACGCTCTGTAAATGTGAGAGATCAAAACAAGCAGTGGAGTACGCAGACGTGATAGAACAACCGGTGTTCTATTGCAATACAGAATAATCGATGCCCCTCTCGTACCTCCGTCCAACCTGCTGGTTAAATACATCTGAACCCCTCGGACACTCCTTTCTATCCATAAACTTCTTGAAACCATCCACAGTATCAACGA
>LLCD01001681.1:0-10026 GCA_001414355.1 Hymenoscyphus salicellus
CAACAAATACACGAGTGTAAGCCACATTTCACGGTTAATAGCTACATTACGCGCCTGGCCATCCTCCTCTTCCATTCATAGTCGACATCGCTCTCGGTAGCACTGTTGTCTCACACCCCTTCCTCTATCACGTACTAACCAGAGCCAGATCCACCGAATTTCTGTCTTGTCCCGGGCCAAACACCCCAACTTCTTCAGCGAAGAGCTGAAAAACAACGTGGGGGAGTCAGAACCTTAAGTTGGCACTCAGCCACAGTGCGATATCTTGCGATACCAGTAGGCAGATGACAAACGCCTTCCTAACTTTCTCGGTACTACCACTCATGCCAGCACCATGCCAGCCATCGACATGGTTACCACACACCTCACAGCATCCAACAGGATACAATGAATGGAGAACCTGACTGGCATGATACCGGCGCCCATTTCATGCGAGCCTTCGATATGGTTACCAGATATGTCCTCGCTCAGCCGAATTAATTTCACATACCTCTCATTTACCACATGAGTTGCTGACTTCTCGTCTCGATGCCCATACCCACTTGAGTTTTTGTTGTAAGTACTAAGTAATATGTTGTAAGTAATTCAGCAAATCCTTACGGATATGGCGAAGTGAGCATGCGTGTGAGAGACGTGGATGTACGCAAGTAAACCGTTTCCATTAGACATTTTGCCCAGGTGAGCAGTTCTCTGCTCCGACAGGGGTTGGAACGAACCGGGCGGGCACTACATACAACCAACCCCACCAACGTCAAACAAGTAAGCCTGCAGGCGGCAGGAAAATTTACCAGGTGAGCAGATATTTGTTTCTTTTCCGTTTTCTTCAATGCGGGCACTTTAGCCAACCACTCCGATGTGCGAATGAGAAATGCAGAGTTTGTGGTACTCTGTAGGTAGTCATCCCATGGACTAGGATGACGAAGTGGAGGAGCGTAAGCTACACGCCGCAGGAAGACCTATACGAACGTCTCTTCCATGTTTCTAGGGTCTATCTCTTTCAATAAAAATTGCCCAGGTGGGCAATATTGATTTCTCGGTTAACGAGGGGTTTGTATGAGAAGCCAAAGGAAGAGGAAACGAACCACTACCCTCACGATAGTGATTTGCCACTGGGTGAGTGTACTTGAGTACATACAGACCGCTCGTTCCCTTCCCCTTCATGCGTTTCATTATAAAGCCTCGGATCATTTCCAGATTCCAGTGCTCTCTGGACCTGTGAATACGTATTTTATAATACACATGCTTTGATTTATTATTTTCGATCGAAGGACCAATGGCTGCCGACGGTATAAGCGAAAGAAGGGCGGGACACGTGATTCTTTTTGGGGTTGTCCTAGGTATGATATGATATCCTAGAACAGAATTTCCAAATTCTAACCTCAACCGATTATAAGGGTCTGGAACCGGCGGCGTATCTGGTGTCAAGAAAACCAATCTATCACAGTTGCCGCTACTAATCTCCCACCCAGATGGCCCACACGTTATCGCTCTCCCAATTGAGGGAGTTGGAACCAATGGCAACCGGGTATTGGATTGTTTCGCAGCAGCTCTTGGTATAGGTTTCTTTCGAAGGGTAGTCGCTCTTTATAGTCAGTCAAGAAAGCCCCCCTTGTTTTGCTTTTGCACATAACTGACACTTCGTCGAACTCCTTGTCTTGAACTACCGAGAAGATAGCCATGGACAAAAGCTCTGTACAATAATCCTTGCGGACTATTCACGCGGTATGTGATATATTATCCAAATCTCATCCATTTTTTGTTAACATCAGTAGGTGCTTCCATTGCGATTATGGTCGCTCGTCTGATTGATGAAGTCGGTCTCCTGATCAATGATGGCGACGATGAGGTTTATGCAAAGTTATACAAACTGTGCCGTACTCAAGATTGGAGTGATGTAAGCATCACTCATGTTAAACATGGTCATCAGTGTAAGTACAAGAGTATCAGGTATGTTTAATCCAGAATGTACCGAGATCCAATTCTCTCAATAACCAGGGCGAGCCAATGTCCGAATCGACGAGTTGCTGGCATTCGATTGCGTCGATAGTCTCGGTGTACCTTCCACTGGCCTGGGACGCTCTCTCAAGGTTCTTCCAGCGTGGTCAAAAGCCAAAGACAAGTTGATGGTCATTCCCTCATGTAGGTTCCAAGGGCAACCGCTGTGTAATGCGATTTTAACGTAACGCTACTAGGTGTGCAGCACACCACCCATATATTCATGCTCCAGGAGCCACGAGCACCCTATACCAATGCCACTCTATGTATCAAAGCGGGAAGCAACCAAGGGCTTCACCAAATCGGTTTCAACGGCCGTCACCGTGACTCGATGGGTCTCGGTCCACTCGCTTTCGTGCTGTAAATATTTAAGAGCGAGCTTGGCATCAACCCCAACGAGGCTTCCGTACGGAAGTGGTTTGAAGACCGAGTGACTGTCACTGAGGGCAAGATTATCCCCGATTGGATTAATAACCCTATCAAAGCCGTCAACCCCCTTTTGCTCAAGATCCTCGGTAGCGAGAGAAGAATTCCAGTTCGCTCCTCTCGCCCTGAATTGGTGACCAACGAAGAAATTCACTCGAGTGTTCGTCACCGTGGCTACGGATTCAATCAATTGGACTGTCCAGTACAAGGTTTCTATTTTTCGACAGATCCGTTACTGGATCCAACACCTGGATAAGCACTGGCACCAACGGCAGCTCAAACTCGGTGTCGTCTAGACCCTTACGTATCCCAGAAGCTCGGATTGGAGACTATGAACGGTCGTTGTCAAAATTGCCTACCAATTGATCTGTGTTTCTATTTTGGTGTTGATGGAGTTGAGCGTGCGTTATACCCACTTAGTGCTGTTTTTCATATGACGACAAATATTAGGGGAACGAGGGGAGTTGATACTATGTATTGCCCGCCCATTATGCATGACGTCTACTTTCTACTTAGAGTCAACTCTTCAGTCTGTGTACGTCCCTCAAGGAATATTTGTATTGTTTTTACCGAAGACGTCCAATTTTCGGATTCTCTTCCATTCTTTCGAGGACTTCCAAATTGGTGTTGATATACTCGTTTCTGATTCAAAGGCGCTCTGGAAAGACCGCGAGGATAGAAAAGATCACTGTAGGTTGTCTCACGAATGGACAGGTACTCAGAAAATTATCTAAATATCAATCAACCGCCGAAATAATTTAGCTTGGGGTCAAAACTCGCAAATCGCTAACCTCATAACCTCATACTTTCATCTTAAGCGAGTGTTGAATATGAGAACGGTAGGCAGTAGTACATTTTCCTTCTCCACATAAGTAAAAAGTCCTAGGGTACAGACAAAATGAGAATGAAAATTTTCCAACTTCCAAGAAGCTGTCAAACTTTTCCTAGACAATCACTTTCGACTTTTCCCCGATGCTGGTGGTATCCTCATCACTTGAATCAAACTGCTCAATAACATTTTCGCTCTCGCTACCACCAATATCCATTTCATCGATAGTGACCGTAAACTTCTGACACACTTCATCTTTCCTCTTCACTTCCTCAATCAATTGAGAAAGCTTCAACACATCAGCCTTCGCAGTAAATTTCTGGAGAGTCGTAAAAGACTTCTCAAAATACCGAAGGATGACAGTACACATAGTTATCATCTCGTCCTCGTAGTCTTGCCGGACTGTCAAGGTTGGGTTCTGGACGTACAGGTTTTCCATTACTGCGTAGCGGGCTACTACTCCAACCACATCTTGCAATTGTTCGAAGAGTGTTTTGAGATGGCTCTCTAGGAAGGTTGGTGGAGGAGGGAGAAGGATGATTTTATGTAATTCCTTTTTCTTTCTATTAGTGTATCCGGGGTAGCGAGGGAAGATGATTGGCTTACGAGAAGTAATAGCCAGATGCAATTCCAAGCGAAGGAAGACATTTCTAACCCGATTTGTTTATCCACAGTGAAGATTGTTGTTATGATTTTCTCTTCGACATCTAAAATCTCACCCAAGATAGACGAGGTTTGGAGTGGCTTTTGAGAATTGAACGAAGCTTCGCAGCTCAAGGTTAACAAACTTTGGCCCGAATAATGAGATACCCTCCTTGGAAAGATAATTCTTGTTCGTTCCCCGACGTGAGACTCCAGGGACTTGCATACCCCAGGAAGGTCGTTCTGGAAGCGTATTCGAGTCTTGCTCCATAATCCCGGTGTTTCGGTGCGATTTGGCGCAGCTTGCTGTTCTTCTTTGGAGAGCTGCTCGATGATGGAGAAATATGAAAAGTTCTGGGAATCGTAATAGGCTCCTGGTGGCCCCTTTGGGTCGCTTTCGTAGTAATAGCTGTTGTCGTAATAGTTTTCTTCCGAGCGGACGTCGGAGTAAGTGAATGGTCCAACTTCGTAAGCTGATTGATATTCATTTGATCCCATCAGCCGTCTTGCCTCTTCTCGCTTAGACTCGATAGTTTTGGTAACCACGTACTTCAAAGATATTGATTCCCATGGCAGTCCAGATGGAGTGTCCACTCCATCCATTTCGTGTGGGTCAGTGGTAAAGTAAGAATTTCCTGCGTGGACTCGATTTTCGGCGTCTCTCTCTTCGCGCTCTTTGGCTTCTTTGGTCTTATCTCCTAGAAACAATTAGTTGCTGTCAAAAGCTCTGTTTGATCTCTAGAGTAAGCATACGGAATTTTCTCTGTGCAATTCGATTTTGGATGCGTTTCCTCTCTTTGGGGTCCGTAATCCCAGACCAATCATCCGTTTCGTTCCTGGATTTTCCTGTTACACGCTTCTGAGCTCCATTTCCTAAATTGAAGAGTATCAGTTATGTTTCGAGCTTGTAAACCAGTACCGTGAATGAACGTAGAAAATGAGAACACAGATTCGCACAAAGAATACGTATCCATCCACTTCTGAGGTCTCTCATCCAACGCAGCCTCTCGTTCAACAGCGTTGAATTTACTTACGGGATCTCCTCTGCGTGAGTCTTGGTGCCTCTTCGTCGTCTTCTGTTTTGGCTACTTCTATTTGCGTGTTCGTCACCTGGGGTTTGCTAATGGGTTCCTGGCTCTTGTAATTGGATTCTTTATCATGAACTTCCTTGACATGATCATCCTCGGGTTTCTCTTCTCTTCCCCATGGATACCAGCTTCCCCCAACAGGTTCACCGCCACCGCCGTAAATTTGGTCATTCAGCTGGGGTTCCGGCTTGGGCGGGTATTGGCCACTCTCTATAGCTCCCTCGTGATCTAATGGAGACAAAGGGTACTCGTCTACGCCCATCAGTTTTCGAAAGACCTCTTCTCCAGCCGGGGTTAAGCTGGGAGATTTCCAAGTGGAAGATTTGCTATCCGGAAAACCGTTCTCGGGAATTTGATCAGCCGTTGGAAGAAGAGAACGTGTGTTGTCGGAATCTTTTGACTCCTGTTTCTCAAGTGTTTGAGGAATGTATTTTGGTCGAGTATTTTTACGTTTCGTGGTTGGTCTCTTTGATGACAACATATCTGACCCAATAGACAAATATGCAGGTCGATCCTTGAATGTAAAATCGTGAGCAGGCAGTGCATCGCTGCTAACAAAACTCGTAGAAGAGGTGGTCGACTCCCTACGCTTTGGTTTTTTGGTCGAGATCAAATTAATGAGCCCTCCTACTGTATCCTTCTTTGATTCATCCCCCTTCTTGGTTAGTTCCCCTGACTCATTCTCGGTGTCGCTCTCAGCGACCAACACCTCCGCTCCCGCCTGCCGCGCAATGTTAATGTTCTTTCCATTGCCCATCATACTCACCAGCCCAGCATCGCTTTGGCTAGCAGTCGTTCGAAACGGCCTCGAACCTTTGCGACCGGGTGAACCGGACGAGGAAATCGGACTGACAGCTGGGGGGAGAGGGACCATGTATGGCGGCGTCGAGGAGGGTTGAAAGTTAACATTGACAGCGTTCATCTGGGGACTGTTGTTACAACCAATATAATCCGGAACGTAATAGTGAGAGTGTGGTTCCACACCGGTGCTTCCAGAGGCATTGGGGTTGGGTTTCCCATAATTAGTTTTTCCATAGTCAGACTTCTGAGAAATTCTGCGCCTGAACCCGTTTGGAGGTTTACCGGTCACTTTTGCTGCTGTGTCTAATTGCAGATCATCGGATTGGTTGTGAGAGCCAGACACGATTATTTCATCCTTTGGTTTGATGGCCTCTGAACTTCGCTTGGTGGTGGAACGGGACATGAGAACCGTTCGTAAGTTTCCCTCCTTTGGCAAGCCGTTTGGAAATAATTCCTCCAGTGTAGGGAACATGCCTAACTCTTCTTGTTCCCTAGGCGGGCTACAAAATAGGCTATGTTCAGGCCTCATAGGCAAAGGAGGAAAACGTTCCTTGGCCCTTTTCCACTCCAGGTCCGGATATAAAAGTTTTCTTTGTATCTTTTCAAGTTCAAAGCAAGCTTTGACTCGACAACCCTCCGAGACCGAACATAGTCGTTTAAACATGGTCTCTCGAAAGGAATCAGGTTTCGTGGAATGCATATGAAGTTCCACCACAATTCCAGTCATCAGCATAGGGGGTATCTTTTCAAGCTCTTCGACGTCCACTTCTTTGAAATCGCAGACGTATCGGCTCTCGTCGAATTTCAGATACTGATTATATTGCCCATTGATGATTGCCCAACCATCTCCTAAACGAACCTTCAGCGAATTTGTTGCAGTCTCAAACTGCCAGGACCGCGGTGCTTTTTCGTCCACGGTGTGCTTGAAGACGTCTATCGCTGTTCGAAAAGCATGCAGAATGTTTCCTACCACTTCTTCAATCTTGCTTTTGAGCTCAAAATCTTCATTTTGTACCGAAACGGCACTTTTGAAACTGTCAATCGACGGTAGAGACTTCAGGCTGGGTGATATTCTCTTTGAGGCAAAATTCGCGGGTTCAATTGTAGACTGAGGAAATGCCATTAACCTAATCATTGGATGTAGCGGTGGTGGAGGAATCCCCATAGCTGTCGAAAGGGACGTCGGATTTTGCGATAGAGATGTAGGTGGAATCCTCATAGCTGTCGAAAGGGCTGCCGTATTTTTCAGTGGAGGTGGAGGTGGAGGTGGAATCCCCATAGCTATTGAAAGAGCAGTTGGGTTTCCAGATCGGTCTGTGGCTGTATCGCCCGCCATAATTTCGTTTATGTTAAGAATCGAATTGTCGACAGCCGAATATTGTGTCGTTGCTTCTTCAACTGACGGGAATCCTTTCCTCCTGGGTAATGACCGAGAAGACTCGCCAACAAGAGAATTAGCAGCTGAATGGATTTGATTATCAAGACCATTGAGCTTATCTTGCTCGCTGAGTCCAGTTGGGCTGTTCAAGGCGACCTGCAACTCAGATGTTTCTGTTCGCGCGTCGGGTGTAATGAAATTTTGACTCAATGATATTTCGTTTGTATACTTTCTCGATTTATTCCGCGTCGCCATCGATCCTCTTGCTGTAGGCGCTACTTTAGTGGGTCCACTCGAAATCGCCATGTCCCGTGTGGTTGTTCTAACCGGCAAAAGTCCTTTGGCAGTTGAAATTGACTTCTCAACAGTCAAATCGTCCTGGTTGGAACCAATTTTCAAACTTGTCATTTTCCAGTCCATCTCCATCTCTTCTTGGTTTTCATAACTCCTGGATTTAGAATCTGATGACAAGAAGACAGGTTGCTCTAAAGATTTGTCTCGAAATTCTGGAACCAGAGAATTTCGAACCAAAATATTGTTTGCTTTCACCACCCGACTCGCTTCCTCGAGACGTTGGATCGTCTCGGGTCTTAGAAATCTCCCTTTCCCTCTTTGAAGTTTACTTCCACTCGAGATCCCTCTACACGAAGTGTCAGTATAATCTCAAAGCTTCTCAAATCAAATCAAAAAGGAAGAACCAAACTCACAACCGACTCAACTCCAAATCCAAATGCAAACTAACAGTAACATGCACCAAACTGCCCTTCATATCCCTCAACCTCGCCATCAACTTCCTTACCTCCCCCTCCCTGAACCCCCATCTAACCCTCGCTTTCCACCCTCCCTTCCCCAACTTTCCCACCAGCCGTTGGATCTTAACATACAAATTCGACGCATCACGCATAATTTTCGCAGCACAGAGATATATATCATCACTATAGAAACTCTCGCTATCCCCCAGTAACCGGGAGAAAATATTCAGCGAACCTGCGAAGTCTTCCAGATCCTCGGCTAGGGATTGAATGTCTTCAGGGGCGGAGGAGATCGCGGAGCCAACGGTGTAGAGGGCTTTGGAGAGTGAGATAGCGGCGGATGAGAGTTGGACGATGGAGGCTACGGCTCCGAGGGTGGAGATGGGGTCCATTGTATATATGGTTCGTGAGAAGAGTACTCTTTTATGTTATTTCGGATAGCATTATCGCATCGGCAACTATGCAACGATCCTCTGTTGTTTGTAGAGCCATTTGACTGAAAATTGAGATGTTAAGTGAAACGAGGCCTTGTGGTAAGGCTCCGAGATTTTTGAAGGTGCTGAGCCACAAGAAAACCCCAGTAGATGCAGATGGTCACGAGTCTGACAGCACGTGAAACACCTCGTAGTGCCTCTTTCTACAAGGACAGGATTTAACCACCTCTCGATATATCTTGTTACACTGATAGTTCGAGGGCAAAATCTAGAAACTCAGTTGAAAGATAATAAGATCGCTAGGTACCATTACTAAGAGAACCCCTTTTCCATCAAACATCCAAAAATCCGCCTTTCGCCCTCCAGTCCATGCTTTCTAACTATGTCGGAGCTGGAACTAGCCTTAACAGGGAATATGGTCCCCTAGAATCAAGATCTCACCCCCATAGACACCCAGGAGACACCCAGAACTTATCCACCATACTCACAAACTTAAAACAACTCCTTCTCTCCATCTAAACCTATATGTGATAAAACATCAACTTTTCAATGCAAGGAAAAGGAACGACCAGTATGTACAAAAAAGCACTCCTTCAGATATGACGAACTAAAGAAAAAGGATGTACACAAGGACTTTCGGATTGCCTCACTTGCAATAAGGTCTTTCCAATTAACCTCTAGTATCGTGTGGTAAAGGAAAAAAGAAAGTACCGAGGACGCTTCAAACGTACGGAACGGACTACTATAACTCAAATTATCGTGCGAAGACTTCCAGGAGAATCAGAAACTTGGTCTCCTTGAATCTCTAAAAAGTTCTCAAATAATACTTGCACTTATCCCCTCCCCCCAAAAAAAACCTCAAACAACACAACAGTACACTCACTTTTCTACTCTCAAACAAAAAAACCCCCCCCACCTGGGTATACTAGAAAATGCAATTGCCTACCCCCTATCCGGAGCTCAAAAAATTATCTAAAAGTACAAAAAGTACATAGCCCCTTCTCCTTTCCGCCTATTCGCAAATTCTCAAACACTCCCTTTTCCTCTCCCAAAATCATCTCAACTAATAAAACACAAACATCCCAAGCCAAGGTAGAATACCAAAAGCGGGTAGACCGCAATTCCCACTCTATTTTTAACCACCCCACTGCCGCCCAGAATACTAACACCAGCAGCCAGCGACCAGGCAACGAGGACGAGGTAGATGGGTATCCGTGCGATAAAGTAGAGTTTGAAAGCCGAGAGGAGTGCCGCGATGACGAGGGGGAAGAGCGTGTAGCCGATAATACAGACACTTTGCGCGAAAGAACTAGTCCGAAGTTAGTACCCCTCTCTGATTCTCAAAAAAGACAGGGCAAAGGAAAAAAGGGAAGACAAACATATTCCCACCCAACAACTTAATCTGCAGCGTAACAACCGCCTCCCCAATCCAAACCATAGCAAAGACCCCCGAAAAAACCAAACTCTTCTGATCCGCCCCCGCATTAAAACTCAGCAAAAGACTAAGCAACAAACAGAAAACCAAGGGGCCCCAAAGATCCCAATCCCGAAGTCCCTCACTCATATCCCCCTGACTAAGTAGATGATCCGCATCCATCGCCCTCCCAGCAATTCCCGCCATCTCCTCCCTCACACCACTAATCCCCGCGCCCCTCAGATTCTCATACGCCCCCCGTAGACC
>LLCD01001682.1:0-10020 GCA_001414355.1 Hymenoscyphus salicellus
ACCCAACCGCGCACAACCACAAAACACAATCCAAAAAAACCGATCGTGAAATTCTCCCTAGGGAGTAACGCATGGGAAACCGATTCCGAAGACGGAACCCCTGATAAAAAAGCGCCCACCAAGAAGCACAACTCGCGAGGCAAAAACCAAAACGGGAAGGAAGGCAGGAAAAAGGATAAACGAAAAACCAAGGAAGTGGAAGACATCACAGAAGCAAGTCCATGGCTAGATCTCCAAACCGAGCGTATGATGAATATCCGCTTCAAAAAGGGTGCTGCTAGCCAAGGAACAGGTTGTGGATTGGGAATCCAGGGGTTGAAAGGGCTGCAGAATATTCAGGGTCCACATCATAAGGGAGGGTATTTTAAGGGGATGAGGGAGGTGGGGAAATAGTAGAGATGTGTAGGTTTGGGAGTTTGAGGTTTGGGAGTTTGGGACTCTGGGGGTTATGACTGGGGATACCCATTTCTAGAAGGAAAAACTACGTAGGTACCCTAGATTTATGTTAGGCGTAAGGCGTTTGAAAGCGAAAAATACAAACGTTGAGTTTCTTACTTGCTTACTTGACAAAAATTAAAACGTGAATCGATGTTTTCCTTGGTGTTTGGTGGACACCCCTGAGAGGCGATGGGAGGGGTTCGCTCTCGAGGCTCCGTATGGATGGTCTCAGGCTCTCACCATCTCCCACTAAAAGCGACTCCCTGGTATCCTCCCCTCCTCATGCCCAAGCAATGCGATACCTAATCACTGATTAGGGGGCTAGCGATAACAAATCACGAGAAATCAAACAAGAAGCTAACAAAGAACGAAAAGTATAGTACAATCAACATTTTATCATTCATGCCCATACACTAACAACATCATCTCAATCCAGATGTAGGTAACCATCCTACGCCCTAAATAAACAACAAAGGCACCGGGTTATCTACTGTACAATTCTCTTCATCTCTAAACGCCACGCTTAATTTCCCAAAACACAGAGAGAGACGTCCCCAGGTTATCCATCAAACACTGGGACTGCCTTATTTTCCGGTACATGCCAGAAAGGAAAAAAAGATGACAAACATCTAAAGGAAACGAATATTTTGGGGGACAAGGGACTTTAATACAATTCATATCTTCTTTCTCATCTTGATTCATTCATGACAACAAGTTGCGTAATGATGGACTTGCACTTGCACCTCCGTTGACCTGGCCATCTGGCTGTCGGGCGTTGGGCGGGGGTGGTGGTGGTGGTTGGAAGTTATTCTCTCGAACATGATCCCGATGAAGTGGAGGACTCATCTGCGGCTGCGAAAATGACTGCCGATGGTGTATTGGTGGATTGTTGTTAGAGAAAGGATGCTCAGGGGCCCGAGGCGGAGGTCCTCCATTGGTCAAATGCTGTGGGGGTTGACGCGCCGAAGAGGCGTACGAAGCATACGTGCCATTCTGCATGTGCATAGAGGGCTTCATATTATGAAGAAGTGATGACGTCTATTCATTGAGAAGCTATAAGTGGCCTTTTGCAATAGCATACAGTACTAATATTCACTCATTACTGAGCATTAGATAGAATTAACTTCTCGGTTGCTGTGCAACAGGTGGTAGCCGAGGTGAATGAGCACCATTCAAGTGGTTTACAAGTCCCACAGCTTGTGTAGCGGGCGAGTGACGAGGCCAGCTATATGGTGTATTGCTTGGATATGATGGTGGTGGGGCCCATGCGTATGGACTGGAGTGAGGTATCGTAGGTTGCATTTCTTGCTCTGGTAGAGGTGCCCCAATGTTTTGTGGCATACTATTTGGAGGATGCGATTCTTCTCGTTGAACCTCTGGTGGTGGTGGTGGAGGAATTGCGGCGGGTGGTGGGGGTGAAGGTTCTCTTTTCAGCTTCTTGTGGTGACATTTGTGGCATTGGTATTCGACAACTTCTGGGGGTACTGGCTGCGTGTTTTGATGTAGAGCAGCAGCAGCAAGTGCAGCATGTCCAGCACTATCATTCGAGAGTGAGTCCGGAGAAATCTGAGAATCGTTGACATGCACTCCATTGGTTTGGGGCTCGCCAGTAAATTGACCATTGGTGATATTGTTTTCAGCTGGAGGGAAGGGCCACCATTTTGGACTGATGTCCGTGTCGCAGGTAGCACAGATCTTCTCTAGAGAACCGCTGGACGAATCCTTGGACGAATCTTCAGCTTTAACAGCCGACGAAGCACCTCGGCCATTGGTAGTGTGTCCATTGTTATTGGCAGCAGAGGTCCTGCGATTCGTGGGAGGAGGCGCAGATGCAGGATTGACGACCTTGGTGGACTGATCGACGAGGGTTGCTTTGCGAACAGTTCCAGTCAAAGCCAAATCAGCCTGTTTATATTTCTGAACATAAAGTTGAAGTGCATTGACTTCAGTTCCATCCACCAGATCACCAATTTCATGGACAGGTAGCTTGGTTGGTACATGCTCCTTGCACCAAACTGCACCTACCATGATACCAGTTTCGCCATTGATAGTCACCACGTTGGATTGGTCTCTCCGAGATCCTTTCACCGGAGTGATATCGAACCCAAGGACAAATCCAGCTTGATGTGCGCATTCCACATGTACTAAAAGTGTTAGTATTGATTCTAGCGGTTAGAATTAAATCACTTACCTGGAGCTTTGCAAGAATGGCAGCCCACGCATGCACCCCCTCGTTTCTTGCATGCCTTGCATATTTCATCGTACCGAGCTGACGCTATAGACGGAATACCCTCTGAAGGCTCCAGAGCTTTCGCGTTGCCAAACTTGACCTCGGGGGTAAAAACAGCGCAGGTAACGTGAACCCAATTGTTATTTGCAGTCCGCTTGAGAGGCTCCCTAGGATTGACAGGCTTGTTGAATTCCTCTTGTTTTTTCCGAAAGAATTCCGCAGCTTTCACTGCACTCTCTCGTTCTATGCGATCCTTCTCGCGATCCTTCTCAGTCTTCTTCTTATGCGAGGTCTTGGTAGGCGGTGACTCGACAAAATCCCGTTCCGTATGTTCTACGGGGCATAGCATGCATTTGTATTGCTGAAGGTGTTAGGATCGGGTGTATAGATGGACTTGGATTAGACACTTACAATGGATACTTGGGGGTTCTTGTCGTTGGAGCACATATCACACATCCATTTACTAGGACTCCTATCACCCACAACCCCGTAACATTGGCGATGGACCGACAAACGGCATTCTTTACAAGCGAGAAGCGTTTCGGCGGGAGGAAGGTTGTTACATATGGCGCATGGAAGTAACTTTGGCTTGGGGGGTTCGGGAGGCGGTGGCGGTGGTGGGGGTGGCTTCTCCACTGGTGTCTTTTTCTTTGGAACTGGCCCTTGAACTACAGCAGGCTCTATAGATGGATTGACTGTTTCTGGCTCTGGCACAGTTTTTGCCTTCTTCCTTGGGGGCTCTGCTTGTACAGGCGGGGCAACCGGAATTGGCGTGCCATCCGCTGACGACGGGCCAGCATATACGGGATTGTCAGGAATGTTGGTGACCTCGTTCGCTGCTATAAGTTCCCGGAGAAGCTCTTCGTCAATCTTGCGCTTCCAAGCTTTGCCTCCTGCCTGTGCAAGCTTTTTATTCACTTCATCAACGTCCTCCCATGGAATCGCATATCGCCGCCACAGCTCAGCACATCTGCGACACAAGGCTATCATCAAGTGCTGATTGTTTTTGTCTTTTCCGGTTGCCTTGGCACCTGTTACTTCGGATATCATGCTTCCAGCTGCAGTATTCGGAGCTCTTCTCCACTGCCGTGATTGTCTTGTGTTACAAAACTTGCACTGGAATCTCCTTTTCTTGACGAAGGCTTTGTCGTTGTCAAATGCAGAATCGTCATACTCATCAGCAACATCATCTTGAAGTTTTCCTGGGGCTGCCGTTGCTTCTGCTTGTTTGGCCTCTTTTTTACCCTTTCTTCCAGAATAATTGCCCCACACCTGCTTGCCACGGTCGGTCTTCTTCCAGGTGTAGTAATACCGGACTACATTCGCAGCACTCATAGTTTTGACATGTTTTTTGATGCTGTGCCATTCCGAGCCGTATTTAGAGACTGCATCCTCGAACTTCTTTGATTCAAGTGAGCTGAGTTCAGGTTCTTTAAACACCTTCTTGTCCAAATGTTTCATGGCCTCCAACGCCTTTTTTATGTCATATCCGCTTGACTGAAGTGTCTGCAGGGCAATATCCATAGAATTGGTTGTGTTTTTTTCGGGTATATTGTAGAGCGGTCTTGCAATAGAAACTGCTTCGTCGATATATTTTTTAATCATGTCATCGAGGCAAGCGTCATCGAGTTTCTCCATGCTAACATCGTTGTCATCATCAGGAATAGCCACCAACTGTTGGGACTGCGGTGCCTTATACAGAAGTTTAGAGGTGCATCTGGGATCATCATTCTCGTAGTCCTCCCCTCGGATGGTGTATCCGGGTGGTTCGTCCATAACCCACTTTGGTCGATTCTCCCTTGCACGTTTCTCGGCCTCCAATGCAGCAGCGGCATCTTTGGTTTGCTTTGTCTCCTTCTTCGGGGCCCCGCCTTTCACGTATTTTCGTTTCACTTCTGCCACCTTGACATATTCCACTGGTCTTCCCGGCCAATTTGGCACCGTGACTTGATGCATTTTACTGACACGCGAGCTTGCTCTGGGGTGCAGACGGTCGTCAGGGTCCAGAGCATCCGTTACTTTGCAATGCTGACCCAAGTACCTCCAGATCCAATTTGCTTGTTGGGCCTGCTTGTCGGTGCGGACAAGTGAATCGTCGGGATCTATCGAACGAGCTGGGCTGGTTGGTCCAGTATCATTAGCGACTTCGGTGACGGCCGGAGACTCCTCCCCTTCGTTAACTTCATCGTCGTCTGCTAAATCAGCAATATTGGGTGTGTTTCGCGCCTCCAGCTTTTTCGCCTGGGCTTTACTACATGGACCGCACGCCCAAGCAAATCCACGGGTGGGTTTTTTCAACAGCGGCGGGCTGACACAGCTCATGTGGTAAGTCTCAGAACATATGGCGCAGTCAACAGCATCATCTCTTGAAAATATTGTTAGTAGGTGAATGACATCCCAGATTGCACTGATGGTTTAGACTCACTTGGAACTGTATTCTCCACATCGCTTGCACGATTTTGATGGGGTAGTAAATGATTTGACACGATTCGCTTCCACAATGATGTATTTCCATCTTTCGTCGAGAACCTTTTTGACATTGGCTGGCACATTAATAACCAATCTTGTCGGGATAACGTCGAAAAAACCATGGATGTAGCGATCGTAGAGTTTTTCAAACCAAAAGTGATCTGGAGTTCTCCGCAAGTCCTGCAGGTTTTCCACTTCGCTTTTGTGCTTAATTTCACATTTCCCACGAAGGGCAGTGAGTGGATTCACGTCAGAATGCATCGAGGCGAAGACTTGGCGGAAATCGTTGACACTTTTGCCAAGATCTTTGGCTCGATAATACCAATTTAGACGCAGGGACTCTATTGGTTTCGAGCTGTCATGGTCAAGATGAATAAATTCCATGATTCGGCCGAGATAGTATGGCTCCCCCGGAGGTTCACAAATGAGGTATACATGATCTATACATGTTGTCAGTTTTCGGAGTCCTTTTCACTTGCTAAGTAGAAACTTAGCCTACCGTTAACTTCCAAAACAGTCCCGTCGTCTGCTACAAGTTTGTTGTCTTGTAATCTTCCCCCACAATCTTCGAAAGTCAGCATGTTGGTTTCTCGAGAGCCTGCGGCAACTTGCGCGGCCATGCTAGCTTTCCGAGTCACAGCTGGAGGTGCGTTATTTGAAGAGGCTTGAGCTGCCGCCGCTGCATTTTGGCTCGCCGCCTTTCTCTTCTTGGTTTGCGGAGCAGGTGCCGTGTGTGCAGAAAATGTTGAAGTGCCGGGTATTGGGTCTTTCTGATGATGAGGTTGGCCTGCTTGCTGCTCGGATTCCGGAGCGGGTAACTTTTGGGCTGGTATAACAGATTTTCCAGCATCTGGTCCGTTGGATGAGGCCGCCTCGGCAGCCTGTACCGCTTTGCGCCCTGCTTTCTCTTTTCCAGCTGGCGCGACCTCAAATTCTGCATCAATTCCATTATCTTCGGCGTAATTGGGCCTCAGTTTCCCTGCTCTGTTGCGCGATCGGGTTCCATACTGAACTTCGGCACCGGGGTCGCCTCCCTCGGTCTCCTTCGTAGGTGGATTCGAGGAGTTCGAACTCGACTTGGTTTCCAGCTGTGATTCGACAGCAGGTACATCGATTGCACTTTGAGCGTCGGATTTACTTGAGGGGTTGTTGTTCGCTGAAGTTGAACCGTTCTGCGGAATCCTCGGCGGGGACTTGCGCATTTGTTCTCCTTCCACCATCAATGAATCTCCACCATTCCCACTATCGCCTGTCCGGGGAGCTTTGGGAGAAGCGGTAGCGCTCGAATGGCGAGAAGCAGCCTTTGTCATGTCGTTCGTTCCCAAGGGCGGTTTCTTGCCACAAATGGTAGCTAAGGGAACAGGAAGCGCCTCCCGCAGGATCGAAATGCGAGAAGCGCCAGAGTTTGAGAGGTTATCGGACGATAGTAAGTAAATATGAGCCCATCAGAGCGTGTATTTAATTCCTTTCTCGCCTCGATATCACTGAGGATTGTAAACAGGCGTGGTTCGGTTTGGCAATGCCTCTTTCGTGTGGTGTTCCGGTTCGCTGGTGGGAAATATCAAGCGGGTTCCAAGGGCAGACGGGACGAGGCTGCGAATTCCTTGGGAAACTCGAATGAGGATGCACCAGGAACTCGGCAGAGCACCAAAAAGTGCGGATATCGACGTAGTGTTTTGTAATCTGGCTGGGTTGGGATTTGGGGGGGAAAGTTGAAGGTTGAGAGGGAATCTGAGGGCGATGGGCGAGGCAAGAAGAGTTGTATTGTAAGAAGTAAAGGGCCTGGTCCATCTGGCTTGGTGGAAGGGTGGAAGACGGAAAGGTACTGACTGCAGGTGCGCTAAGGAGCGGTCCGTTTTTTGCTGTCATGGAAAAGCGGCAGCATTCAAAGGCAGTGTATATCTCCGAAGCGCTTTGCAGGAAGAATTTTGATAAAGGAAAAAGCATTAAAGAGGAGGCCCTCTCTTTTCTCAAATTCACTTGCTTTAATTGTTATCGCAAATAACACTCCACATATTGTTGGAGCAAGTTCCCTCTTGTAGTCTAAAAGAAGAAGACAGGAACAGAGTTGGATAATGGCTGCAATAGAAATCGGTTGCTGCTTTTGCAATGAAGCAAGCAGGGGGTGGACGCCGCCAGCATGGCACCTCACATGGACCACACATCATGCCCAACTACATACGATCAATCCCCTCTTCTATTGTCTGCCTCTTTCTTATACTATACTTTATGCTGACATTAATTCGGTACCCCCTTTCTCAGAGCTACAAGCGATCTCTCGCTACATATCATCAAATTCTCAAAGAAAAAAGGGTGAAGCAGACTCCCAAGGGTCGGTTGTTCATCTAACCTTAATCTCAGCTGTGCTGACCATGGTGGACAGAAAAAGTGGTATTAAATGGGTGCCTGCCTACCACGCTTGTTGTTCCAACTATCTAGGTTAATTGACCTACATTATTCTAATCCTTTAAAATAAGTTAATTGGATTTCCCTGCAACGTTAAACAACTAGGTGTGGTAGGTGCGAACTTATTTATTCTGTCCACGGGGAGCCATGGCTGAAAAAAGGGTTGTTGAATGCCCTCCTTTTTCAATGTGCATAGGAAGTGAACGGAGCCACACTATTCAACGCCTACAGGTAATCACCTTATCATGAAAGCTAGTAATCAATGCTGCAAAGGAAGAAAATCATTCCATCGCCAACTGTATGCAAAATGCAGATGGGGCAAGCACAGTGGACGTGGATCGGAATGGCGGAATGTCCTGTAAGGTGCATAGAATCTAACAATCGCCACCCACCATTCCAGATCTAGAACTGGCCATCTCTAAACAACCAGGTAGGTAACGAATAGCTCGTTATTTAAAAAATTCATATGTTGTCTTATATGCTTTCAAACAATCAAAGCCCATTGTTCTAAGCTGCCTGGGTGAATATCCCTTTTCCCCGTGCATATAGATGAAATTTAGGACAACAAACTTATGAGGCAGGTACAAACCATAGTATTCACCATCGCCTTTATTATCCACCTGCGAACCTGGCAGTGGAATTATCAAGCATCCGAATCTTGGAATAACATGTTATTGGAGGTGATACTGTAAGTCTCCTTATAACTTCTAAAAACTACGTGGTCTATTTTTATTCTTCAATTGTTTTTGACAATGTTTTCAGCGGGTTATATTTCAGCCTATTTCTTATCTTATTTATCTCTCATATTATCTACTGGACTAAAACTATATATAGAGGTAGTTAAAGATCCTTGAATTCAAGTCTATCATCTTCTTTTTGTCGCTATTCTAACTCCGTCAGTTTTGCTTGTTCTGCTAGAAAGTCTTTGGTAAACGCGGTTTCTCCGCTTCTGTGAGTGGTTCCTTGTTGCTTTTGGTGATTCATTTGTGATGGTATAAAAATTTGAACGGGGACTCATTATTATTGGGGGTTCATCTTCAGAGGATTATATATTTGAACGATTGCTTGTGTTAGGCGGGCCTTGTCTTTCTGCGGAGCTATGGCTTGTAGTGTTTTCTGGAAATGGGTCTACTTTAGAGTAAGTATAACGCCAGAAAATTAAACTTGGGAAAAAGCAAAAAACTACCTTTATTGCGCTCCCCATTTGGGTCCCCAATATTAATCCCTAACAAGAAGTCTGCATTATCACAAATTTTTATAGCATCCCTACAAATTTTCAGCAATTCCCTCGTTGGGATTCGTTCATCCGGCTGATACGCTAGCATCCTTAAAGCTGTACACCTCAACGTCACGCTATAAGGTAACTGGAGAATTGCTTTCCCCATCGTCATTATGAAATTTCCACTTTCTGGGTCTGGTTTTAGAAGGAAAAAATCCTTTTCAAATTGTTCTCGTTTGCCAGGGTTCTTTGGACGCTGAACCCATGGATCATGATGCGCAAAAAATCTCTTGTTAGGGCTATCCTCTGTGGAACTCCAGTTTATAAGTTTCCAGAAGAGTCTCTCCATTTGCCTAAAGTGTTTTTTATCTGGTTAGACTTACGTTATGTATACCTGCAACGGTGGATGGAATTGAGAAAAGGGGTTGACTAACCAAACATTCTTTGACCAGCCGGTAGGCGGAGTATTGTCACCACGACTGGCATCTATATGGGATATCCCGAAATCCCCCACCTGAAAATAACCAAAATACATTAGTTTTCGAGAAAGGGGAACGGGAAAAGAGACTGACCTTTAGAACCGGAGTTTGTTCATGATCTTCGTCCTTGGTTCCAATTAGAGCTTTGGGTTATTTGATCAATCTTTGTATCCTCTAAAAGAAAAGATATTTAAAGATCATTACTTACTATTATCCTCCTTGACTGTGGTCGATCTTAGAATCAGTGTTGGCATTTCTTAAAGTATGTTTAAGAAAATAACAGGGTAGTAGGAGAAAACAAAGCTGTCTGAGGAGGAAATAGTTTCCCAACCCTCTTGAAACAACTCGACAAGGGAAATAATAGCTCAGGGAATACCCATTATCATTGTGGACTATAGGGTTATCCCAGGAAGGACCCATAAGCTCTTCATTTCCATGTTCCATAGTAGCTAGTGCGCCTGCAAAACATTCAAGGTAACGCCAACATTTTTCCTCTATCGGCTCTGATATACTAGACTTGCTATAATCCGTCAGAATCTCTCCCAAATCCACGCTAAAAAGAAAGGGAACCATATTAAACAAGGAATAAATCGCATACCTAAGGATCTTCCGAAGAAAACTGTCGAAAACCCCTCCCTCGCAAAACTCCAACAAGAGCCTCTTTTTTGCCCATCTTTTCCTTCATCTGTTTCCCGAGAACTTCCCTCCTCATTCTGTTCCTCCTTCTCATAACACGCCACAAAATGCTTACTCCCTGTCTTCGTTAAGATGGATTGGAG
>LLCD01001683.1:0-10019 GCA_001414355.1 Hymenoscyphus salicellus
GGACGCGATTTAGAGCTCGTGAGGAGGAAAAGCCACCCGACGGCGGAACCCGGAGAGGTGACCCTTGGAAACCGACTTTTAATTTAGATGAAGATTAAGTATATATTTGTTTGTATAAGAATAATCATTGATGATGACAAAATAAATAAAGATTGATGGAGGATTAAAGGTTGAATTTTGTCTTACCTGTCCCTTGTTCAACTTTTTGCCTTGAACACCGAAAAGCGGCATTCAATATCACGAAAAGTACTCCTTTCCTGACCTACTTATTTACATTTGTTTTTCCTCGGGTAGTTATAATATGACATTAGAGGACTAAGGTTTGAAATCATTTGGACCAAGTTATTTTTTTACAATCTTCATTCAGGTGGAATATTGGAGTAGTTGCGAAGTCCCGGGTGAATGGCCAGAAGTCCAAGAATCAATCTCCTTATACTGGCAAGAATTGTCCTGAATTGAAATAAAACCATTATTCAATAACCAGAAGAGCTACCTAGTATTAATGAGCTGAAGATTAATCAGATACTTTTTCTCTGTAGTTGTACTATTATCATTACAGAGGACCGAAATGCGAGGTTTTTTCCGTCCTTGAAATGTGTACTGGATAGAAAGCATATGGATATCTACTTCTACGTTTCCCCATTTTGCACATGAGCACATAATTTCCTCTGGGTACCTTGCGAAAAATTTCTAAATTATTCTCCTAGTTTCAAGGGTTCTTGAATGGCTTGGATAATTGAATTTCCAATTATTTTAAGCACAATACCGTGATAGAAGGAGCTTGGAGCTGATGTGGGTGCCGCTCTTATACTTCTATCGACACACCTACACTGACACCAACCACAAACAATCTGTGGAGTAGTGGCTCAAGTAACAAAAACCTGGCTTGTAATTTGTACATGGATTGGCGGGACCTGGCATCTGGGAGACACAGAAACATCCATTGATACAATATTTCGAGGTTTCTGTAGACCTATCAGAACTCGGTATTCTAGTAGGCAGCAACTGCGACTCCTCGACCTCTCAATAGTACCCGTAATACGAGAAAAAGAGTCACAACCCAGAAAGCCCAACACTCATTGACACGGCCAATCTGCTGTGAATGATTTCTAGCCAGTGATTTCCCTCAGGCAGCAACTGATCTCTAAGCAAAAGTGAGTAATGAAATGTCAAGTTATACAAAAAGGATGTCAATTGGTCTCATGACCTGCTCCAGCCAGCTTTTCTCCTTCACCAAGAGAAAGTGCAGGGGTTGGAGGTGTGCCTAAGGCCTGATAAGGCTCCCCACCAGCTGTTCTTCGCTAACAACCTCGAGACCCATTTCTGTCTCCCGAACTCATAAAGTCCCCCAGTCGCCGACAACCTTTTCGTCCCCCAACTTCATCCTCGCGCATCGACGCATACCCCCTCTCCGAATCTTCTACTCAGATGATGTTTGCGATCCCTTGTCTTCATTGAGCGCACTCCCTTAACGTGTCAGCGCGTCCCTTATCAGCGCGTCGTCCGCGTTTCCTCTTCTGTACAAATACGACAAACATTTCGCAATCTTTCATCCAGCGACACCTCACACCCGTCACCACTTTCGCTGCGACGGTAGGCAAGATGTCGGGCTTTGGAGGATTTGGAGGCTTCGGCCAGAACAACAACACTCAGCAATCGACTGGATTTGGTGGATTTGGGTCAACCCCAGCTACGAACACAGGTAGGTCAAGCTTTTTCTTTACACCTTCAGCTTCTATATACCCATCGGTGAACCATGAGGACGCTGGAAACATCAACGCGAATCGATCACTTACTCGAATCTTCTTCTCTGCGGCATAGGCTTTGGCTCGACCCCAGCAACTACCGGCTTTGGAGCTTCGAATACAACAGGTGGTGGGCTCTTCGGGAGCAGTACTGGTGGCTTCGGGAATAGTGGAGGTACGTCTACCATGATTTACTGCGCGCTGGATCCTCTGTTCGAACCGATCGATTGCACTCTCCCCTGATCTCTATATCATTACTCGCCGTCTCCGTGTTTCCTTTTTTTGTGTTCTCATTTTGCCCTCCCCTCGCGATTATGGATCCGCCTCGACAGATTGTAGTACCGAAAATTTACAAGGAGCTACGGCGTGTCAAACAATTGGAATTCCCATCACTAACTTCATTGTCCATCACAGGTGCCTTTGGCTCAACTAATACCGGATTTGGCGCGGCGAAGCCAGCATTCGGCGCTGCGAACACCTCGGCTGCGGGTAGCATATTCGGAGGAGCTTCGACAGCAACTACAGGCGGGGGATTTGGTGGATTTGGGCAAACCCCAGCTGCCTCGACCGGATTTGGTACACCAGCTGCGAGCACTGGAGGTCTCTTCGGGGCCAAACCAACAACAACATTCGGAACCCCCACGGCGAACCCATTCGGCGGTGCTGCTAGCGGCTCTGGATTCGGTGCTTCGACTACAGGCGCATTTGGATCTCCTGCGTCTACAGCTCTAGGAGGCGCGACCGGTATCTGCGACGGTACAGGGAGCGTTCCTTTCCAACCATTCGTTGAAAAGGAGCCCAACAGCACCAACAATCAACAAAACTCATTTCAAAATATCTCCTTCCAACAACCATACCAGAAGTGGTCTCCAGATGAGTTGAGGTTGGCAGATTATACAGGCGGACGCCGTTACGGCAATGGTAGCAACCAAGCTGGTGCCTTTGGCACAAATACTGGCTTTGGCGGTTTCGGCTCAACGAATGCTCCATCTACCGGGTTTGGAGCTGCGAATACCAATACTGGTGGAGGCTTGTTTGGAGCGGGAGCAGCTACAAACTCTCCGTTCGGTACCAGTCAGCCTGCCGCAACTGGGTTTGGAAGCAATACTGCAACAGCTGGAGGAGGATTGTTTGGGGCAAAGCCTGCCGGTGGTATGTTTGGTTCAACTCCAGCTCAGCCAGCCAACAATTTGTTCGGAAATAGTAGTACAGCAAATACTTTCGGCTCTACACCAGCCGCAGGGGGATTTGGCACTAGCAACGCTGGGGGAGGTTTATTCGGAAATACAGCTACAGCAAAACCTAGTGGATTCAGCTTTGGCAATTCCCAACCTGCCGCTCCAGCAACTGGTTTTGGCGCGAGTGCAACCACTGGCACTGGCTTTGGGTCAACAGGAGGTCTATTTGGTAATAACAACGCCACCCAACCGCAGGCTACAAACAGCCCCTTTGGCCAGCAGCAACAACAACCTCAAGTAGCAAATACCGGATTTGGGGGCTTCGGTGGTGCCCAGCAACCAGCAGCCACAGGAGGCCTCTTCGGTCAAAATGCAGCAAAGCCAGCCGGCGGTCTTTTCGGTGCCACTAACACTACCACTCCAGCTTCTGGGGGTCTCTTTGGCACTGGAACCCAGCAACCCGCTGCGACTGGTGGTCTATTCGGGAACAATGCTGCTCAACCACAACCAAATTCCCTCTTTGGTGCTCCCAAGCCAGCGGGTTCATCGTTATTTGGAAACACTGCTACTACGCAACCTGCCACTGGTGGTGGTCTGTTTGGTGGTGGTTTTGGTGGGCAGCAAAATAACAATCAACAGCAAACTTCTGGTGGGCTATTTGGATCACTAGGCGCTAACAACAATCAACAAAAACCAACGTCGTTGTTCAGCACTCCTCAAAATCAAAATACTGGTGGAAATAGTCTCTTCGGTAACACTGCTTCTCAACCTCAACAGGGAGGTAATAGCTTATTCGGAAACTTTGGAAACTCGCAACAAAACCAACAACAAAACCAGAGCCCATTTGGCAATTCGCTTCTCTCCAACTCGCAGCAAACATCTCTTACTGCAGGGATCAGCGATAATGCGGCATATGGCGGTGGTTCCTTATTTGGCAGTCTTGCAAACAGCCAAGTCAACAATCCAGGACCAATTGCCACGCCACTTTCTAGCAGTGTTAAGCGAAAGTCAACAACCGCCCTCCCAATGTACAAGTTGAATACGGCATCATCCTCTCGCTTTTCTACCCCACAGAAGCGCCCGGGTGGGTTTGGTTTCTCATACAGCCAATATGGAACCCCTGGAAGTGCTTCAAGCATCTCTAGCACACCTGGTGGTGCTTTCGGTGGAAGTACCTTGGGGGGTACATTTGGACGGAGCACCCTCAGAACCAGCGCTTCTACTAATAGCCTTCGTCGAACTTTCGGACCAGAAGATAGTATTCTCGCACCAGGAGCATTTTCTTCAAGCTCGAACTCCAGACCATATGGTAGTACAGGTAGCGTGAAGAAACTCAACATCAACAGAGGACTCCGCAACGATTTGTTTACACCACCTACCGCCCAGCAAGTTACGGCCGCGCCTTCGACGGGTATTCTGAAGAACAAGCGTGTCTCTTTTGACGCTAACACTACCAACGGTGTTGGCGTTTCCAGCCCACTCAAAACCATCACAAATGGATCAAGTCCTAGTTCGGAAGAACTTGGACTTCTCCGTCCTTCTGCTTCCAACGCCAACGGTGCCAACGGCAACACCTCTAAAGCTTCCTCTGGAACTACCTCTCCTGAGATGGAACAAACAAACAACAACCAACTTGCCGTGGTCAGAGAGGAGTCTGCAGTTGGTTCTTCCTCGAAGACACCCCAGGTGGATCAAGAACCTGGACAATATTTCATGAGACCATCGAAAGAGGAAATCTTGAATATGAGCAAGAAAGACGCAAGAAAGAGAGTAGTCAACTTCACGGTCGGTAGGGAAGGCATTGGCTCGGTTACCTTTAATAGGCCAGTGGATTTGAGTCCCTTCGATTTGGATGAAATTCCCGGCAACATTGTAGTGTTGACTACGCGCTCCTGCACTGTCTACTCAGACCCCACCAAGAAGCCACCGAGGGGCCAGGGCCTCAATGTTCCTGCTACCATTTCCCTACAAAACTCTTGGCCTCGCAAGCGAGACGGCAAAACACCATCTTCCGAAAAGTCTGGCGCCCTATTCAAGAAACATGTCGATCGGTTGACCCGAGTTCCTGATACTAAATTTGTATCATATGAGAAGGATACGGGTATTTGGTCATTTTCGGTAGAGCACTTCACGACTTATGGCTTTCCAGAAGACGAAGAGGAAACTGATGGTGAAGGTTTGAGTGAGCTTGGACAAAGCACTTTAAGTCTTGCCCCGGACACTCCAACTCCAAGACACAGCCAAGCTCACCTTGACCAATCATTCGCATCCACCTCCCAGGCCACCCACACCGAATCCGACCCTGAGGACACCTTTGAGTTTAGGAAGAGAAAGATTTTGCCGGGTGCCTTTGATGACCAGGACCAGGAATATTATGTGGATGATGAGATCATGGAAGAGGAGCATGACGAGACATATGGGGGGTCTTTTTTAGATGAGCGCTCCGTGGGTTCTCGGTCGGAAAATGGCGTCGAAGAGCCTATGGATCAAGACGACAATTTCCAGGACGAAGAATCTGTCAACATCGTGGATCAAGAGATGGCGGGATCTTATCCTGAGGTTGACAACACCGCGGAGCTTGATGACGAGGACTCGCAAGATGGTTATGATGATGAGATGGATGGTGGTAATAATGCACTGGTGAGAGCCAGACTGAGAGCTTCTCAAAAAGCCGCAACGCCTATGAAGAAGTTTGCAGCTGGCAATGACTGGACGGCTACCTTGGTGAAGACGGTCAGCCCCAAGAAACAGGATCGTGCGCTGTTGAAGAGCTTGATTCAACTCCAGGATGACACTCGTTTGGAATCTCAGGCTACACCAACAGTCAAGAGAGGTGCCCCAGATCGTGGATTTGCTACAAGTATCGACTTGATGAATTAGATATGCCGGAAGACGGCTAGATAGCAGAATGACGCGAAGATTGTAGCGATGAGAAAACGTGTCGAAGTAGGTAGCTCGTGCAGGACAGGCACTATCTGTCTAGGCGGAGATTACAGAGGGCCGTTTGTTGAGCCCGCTTATGTATGTAGCAATCAATACAAAAACATTTACTAAACAATCTTCTCCTAGTGGCCATATGCGAAAAGACCCAAAACATCCGACAGTGATATGAAAGAGATGACCGCGGCTGACCGTCAGTTTCACGATTCGTTAAAACCCAGCTGGGGTCCCGATGGCACCTTGGTGTATTCCAGTCAAGTCGATGCTGCGGCATTCAACAAGTCTTCAAGTCGAATCCGCGAAAATAATGGCTTGGTCACAGTTCAAAAGGGAGTGATAGTGTCGGAGGGACGAGACGTTCGTTTTGCCAAGATCTCCAACGAGGTAAGTGACTGCATCTAGGGCTCGGTGATTTATGCTAACTTATCAGAACTCTGCCGAACACCTGCAAATACAGCAAAGCTTGACAGTAATTGATGATTCGAACAATGTTCCATTTGCAAAGCTTCCCGAAAACTTCAAATTATCCGCCTTTTGCGACCAGCGTGCCACAAGAGATCCAGCTGATATGCATGAGAGACTTGTCTGGGAACTTGCTAGTATTCTATGGGATGATGTCGTAGTTCCAGAAGAGCTAGAAGAGGTTCCATCTATCAAGGACCGTCTTCGCAAAGACAAATTATCCTCATTCTGGCAGAAGTTGGTCACCCCTGCGTCGAATCGAAGTATTGGCCTTGCCAAGTCCAACGAGGAGAAGGCCATAGTATCTCTCTCTGCGCACAACGTTCCTGACGCTTGTGGTCATCTTATCGCAGGCAAGAATTTCCATCTCGCAACCTTGATTGCTGTCATCGGCGGGAAAGAATCTATTCGAAAGGACATCAAACAACAGATCTCTGATTGGAAACAGTCGAAAGTCCTTCCAGAATTTAGTCAGCCAATTCGTGCCCTCTATGAGCTACTAGCCGGCAATGTTTGCGTTTGTGATGGCACGAAGGGTGTTTCCATCGAAGATCGCATCGACCCATTTATCATCTCGAAGCGATTTGGACTTGATTGGCGACAAGCTTTTGGGCTTCGTCTTTGGTATGGAACTCTAGCTACCGAGCCGCTCGAGAACGCCATCGAAAGCTTTACCAACGACCTTAGCCAGGGCAAGGAGACTGCCGTACCACATCCATGGTACGTCGAGGAAAAGGTACCAGCATTATGGAAAGACAAGCACCAAGGAGAGCGAGAAGATCTTCTTTGGGGACTGTTGAAATTAAACACCTATCACGATGCTTCACTAGAAGAGGTTTTGCTGCCTGCAAATTCTCAACTATCCCCGCTCGATTTCCGGCTTAGCTGGCAACTCAGTCAAGCCCTCACATCTGCCAATGTCCTCAATGATACCGACGAATCCAAGGCCGATGATATTACCTTGTCTTTCGCGTCTCAACTCACAAATGAGGGTAGTTGGCTCGAGGCTGTTTTTGTCCTTCTCCATCTTTCCAACGCCGATACTCGAAGCAAATCTATCCAAAAGCACCTTGCTCAATTTGCTGGACGCATCGGCTCGGAAGAAAGTCAAAACTTTACAACCTTGACAAGCAAACTCAAGATACCACCCTCCTGGATCTGGGAAGCAAAGGCTTTGTACATGCGTAGTGTCGAACGGAACCCTCGTGCTGAGGTAGAATGTTTGATCAAAGCTGGATCTTTCAATGAGGCTCACCGAACGTTCGCTAGAGAAGTCGCACCCAAGAACATTGTCGAGCTTGATTACGATGTTCTCCGAATGCTTCTCCGCGGATTTCAAGGCAAGGAGGAGTCAATTGCGGAATGGAATCTTGGTGGTCGAGTATATCATGACTTCCTCCGGATTGTAGGACACGACTCACCGGATGCCGCTCAAATCCCAGCTCTGGCAAGATTGCTAGAGAGTCTTCCTCAGGTGGTGTTAGAAGAAAGACACCCTAGTTTCATGGAGCGGGTGGCGGTGGAGACTATCAGTGCGGCGGTTGCTAAGAAGATTGTGGCCATGGGAAAGAGAGGACAGGTAAGCTCAAGTTCGGCCTCTTTCAAAACAATATACTAACAGATAACAGCAGGTGGATCTACCAAAGGTTCTACGCCTACCTCTCACGGAGGATCGATATCTGAATCATACGGTTGATCTCAGTATCCAATACTATCGCAGCATCTTTGCGAAATAAATAATTCTTTTTTCATAGCCCCAGATAGGAGGCGAATTTACATTTCTGAAAGAGGACTTGAAGTTGGGGCGTATAAAAAAAACCGGGGTAATAATTGCCCTTGGGCACACGTTTGAGAGGGATGGATGGACGAAATTTGAGATAAACTTCTGATGGATGGATTGGCGAGCAAGGGAAGAAAAAGCCTTGAGGACAAACCTTTGTAGATTATTTTCGGGTGGGGGAACAACACAACACGGTGGAGTGATCATAGCATAGTGTAGCGTAGCATCTGAAATTCCTTCCTTCTTTCAAGAAGAGTAGTAATTTGCTTCTCTTCCCAGAACTCTGTGGTTTTTTTTGAGGCTTGTTTTTTTCTTCGCCGGGGGTGAGAGTAGGTCGGCTTGAGTGGTTGAGTGCAATGCTTGCCCTGAAGCTATCGCTGTATTTTCGTGGACCCCCCTGTAGTTCAGGGCATCAACCCATAGGTTCTTTCACCACTGTGGCTTAAGGGGATTCAGGGAGTCCTTTCGTTTTTTGGGGTAGAAGTTTTACCCTTTTTAGCCCTCAAAACCGAATGTCGGGTAAGCCACCAGTAAGCCAGAAGTAAGCCACACAAAAAGTTGGGGGCCAAAATAAAGTTGCAGATAAGCTGTTGGATAGGGATAAGCTGGCAAATGGGGATGAGCTGGAGTAGTGATAGGCTGGTGGATAGGGATAAGCTGGCAGTAGCGATAAGCTGTCAAATAATGATAAGTTGTTAAATAGGGATGAGCTGTTGATTGAGGATAAGCTACCTCGCGGTGGACATTGCAAGTGGCAGCAAATAGGTTCGCACCTGCCTCCCTAGCTCGTTGATCTAACTTCGTTGGATAATTGAAGATGATTTTTCCAACTATCTACAGTAGGCTCATTGTCCTCAATTTGTTCTAAGTGCGTAGGATAATTTACTTGATTACCCTACGAAGTTGGAACAACAAGCGCTAGGTAGGCATGTACGAACCTGATGTATTTACTGCCACTTGCAATGTCCAGCAGAAGGCTACTCGCAGGGGGTGAGCTGCTCAAAGGATGGGGGCCAGAAAGCTATTACGGGAAGTCCTACTTGCAACCTTGTGGGTATTACGACGTCACAACAACAGATCACAAAAATATAACTAGAATAATAGTAGATGCACATGATTCTAATTTATGGGTGCCTTGAGTTCTGGGGTTTTTGATATTGTTTGCGTTGTGTTGTGTACTCTCTCATTTCTGACATCGTGAAGTACTGGTACTGAGCCAAAATGAAGCCCTTATCTCTCGCTGTAGCTGCAATTCCAGTCTGTTTCCGATTGCAACATTGGTGGAAGGTATGGTTTGTGGCAAGATTACCTACCTATTGAGACTGTATCAGATATTATAAGCAGCTTTCCGGAATTAACGACAGACAAATGAGGAGCTCGTTTCATCAAACTGCTTTTCACTAAGGCACAGCAGCTCTATCCAAACACGCCTCAGTCTTGGAAAGATGGAAATCCCATTTCGAAATTGGGATTGTATTCAATTGCCATCTCAAGAACATCCTTAAGTTTACTTGCTGGGGTTGAGATAACTTCTCCCAGCTCTCCAAACTTTGACGTCTCTCCCTGGTGAGCGAAATCCGAGAGAGTGAGATGGATCTTTGCTTTTGGATTTGGTTGGCCGTCTGAGTTTATGAAAGGCTAAAAACATATGAGATTAGGATTCTCTTTCTACGAGAAAAAGATATATGCACCTCTTTATCAACAGTAGCAACACATTGTAACTGTTCCTCCTCCCCATTCGTCTCGGTAAAGACCACTTGGGAAGACCATATTGTGAGGAACCTCTTCCCATCTTTTACACTGATATTGTCGGTATATTCAAGAGTGAATAGTTTAGGCTTACTCAGAGGTAACGTGACCTCGCTTAAGCACTATAAGTAAACCCATCGTAGCTAGCTTTACTCGGTATGCACG
>LLCD01001684.1:0-10014 GCA_001414355.1 Hymenoscyphus salicellus
TACCATAACAGGGTTGTTGTAGCATGCCATAATTCGCCAAGCAGCACTACGATCAGCGGTGATTTGGATAGTATCGAAGAATTGAACAACATTCTCGTCGGCGAGAAAGTCTTTTCGCGAGTACTAAAAACCGGTGGTAAAGCGTATCACTCGCACCATATGAGGACTGGTAAAGATATTCTCCTGTGTTATTTTTTCCTCTTTCGGGTGGTTCTAGGAGGATTGAGACACTTTTTCCTCCTCAGACAACTTACTTCCTCCTCACACATCCCCGTTTTTTCCACTCTTCCTCAGACATACTTCTAGAAAGGACAATACTGACTCCGAGATTATCCAGTGGCTCAGGATTATGAAAGAAAATTGGAATCTTTGGTACCTACAGAACCGAAAAATCCATTTGATGGACAGCGGAGCCTAATGATTTCATCTGTGGACGGCAAGTCAATGGAAAACAGAGTACCAGATTCTTCGTACTGGGCGAAAAATCTGGAAAGTCCAGTTCTTTTCAAGCAGGCTATTGAATGCATGTTGACCTCAAATCCTGCGATCAATCTTGTCATCGAAGTTGGGCCGCATTCCGCACTTTCTGGGCCATTTCGACAGATCTGCATGGGAAAAGGAGCGAAAAATATACCATGTTTATCATCTTTGAGGCGAGGCGAGGATGATGGGGAGCAAATACTGAACCTTGCAGGTAATCTGTGGACCAGAGATGCGAGAATCGATATCAGAGCAGTTGTTGGCGTTGAACACTTGACTGAAAATGGTGAGATCACTACACAACATGGAACTTACTTAGCAGACCTGCCACAATACCAGTGGAACTACAAAAAGGATTTGTGGTTAGAGTCTCGCTACAGCCATGAGCACCGAACTCAGAAGCACCCGCGTCATGATATTCTTGGTCGTAGAGTGCTCGGTTTATCAAGTCTTGAGCCGGTCTGGAGGAACATACTACGTCACAAAGACCTACCCTGGTTGAAACATCATACGGTATGTTTTTTCCAAGAAATGATAGTAAACTACCTTTCCGCTAACATCGAACTCTAGATGGGAGGCGAAGCCGTCTTCCCAGCTGCAGCATACTTTGCAATGGCAATGGAGGCAATAACACAGTTGAATTTGGATTCCTCTTTTCCACAAGAAATCACCGGTTACAGTCTAAGAGACATAACCTTATCGGCAGCTTTAGTCATCCCTAATGACAATGAAGGAGTAGAGACGCTACTTAGCATGCGACGTACGAGAAATGATACTGAATTGCCAGAGGAAGGCATTTCGAAAACTTGGTACGATTGGTCCATTTTATCTAACTCATACGGAAGTTGGAAAGAGCATGGAAGAGGAACAATTGGTATTAATAAACGAAGCAAAGGTAAGCAAATCGCTACATGATCAACAACATATGCTAACATTTTCGCCAGGTCGAGCTCCCATTCAGCCACCGGAGTTCCATCTCCATTCTCCATCCAGTTTATGGTTCAAAAAATTGAAGGATTTCGCATTTGACTATGGCGAAACTTTTCAGAACATGTTTGATATCCGCTCAGATGGTATTACTCATGGCGCGACTGCAGACATGATCATAAATCAAGAGTGTGGACTCATGTCTGGGGAATCACGATATACGATTCATCCAGGCTGCATCGATTCATGTCTTCAGTTGCCCCTTGTCGCTCGGTTTTCTGGACGTCTAGCCGATGTCACCGCGGGCCCTATTTTAACAAACTTTGACGAGGTAAACATCTGGCTCCCTTCTGCCCACCAGACTGGCAATCCAGAGGCTACTGGTTATTCATGGGTAACCGACATAGGCAATCATGCCTACATCGCGAACTCTCAATTAACGTCACATGATGGCATTCTTATTGCAGAATTTCTAAATATCCGTGCTGTTTTATACAAAGCAGCGATTCTTCAAGACACCGTTACGAAACGGGAGCCCTATACCGAGCTGGTATGGAATCAGGACACACGCTATCTGAACCGCCCGCAAAGCCTGGAAGGGGCATTGTCTTTAAAATTACGGGAGTTAGTTGGTCTGTATCTCCACAAAAGAGCGTCTTCCAAATTTCTCACTTTTAGCCTGGAGGTGGCATCAACCATCGCAGAAATATTCCCTTCAGCTGATGTTACTCTCGTGGTGGATCCTGAGGTATCCACCACAACAGAAGCAATTAAAATTGTCAAAATTGATTTGGACAGCGGCATTCAAGATATGGGGGCCACAGCAGGTGCATTTGATCTTATTCTAGGCTCTGGGGTAGGTCTTCTCTCCTGTAAACAGTGAAGGGAACCAATGTCGCTAATTACGGTAAAGGTTCTCTTACAAAAGACCAAACACTTTGAAATTGTACATCACCTCCTCAGCAAGTCTGGAACATTTTTACTTCAGACCAACAAAGGTATTATTTACTTCGTTAACACCACCAGTTTTGCACCAGGTCGCAATTCGCACTTTACTTGCACAAAATGTTCTAACAAATATCCAGGATCCCACGAGATTGAAGACTCACTCCAATCCGGGGGGTTTGATGGCGCGCTGAGCACGAGACTCAGCATTGATGACGGCACTGAAGTCATAATATCAATTGTCGATCGAAACCTACAGCTATTTCCCGGAATGGTTAACGGGGTACACTCTGGATCATCTGCTAAAAATGTGCTCTTCGTAAGTTGCATCTCGGTATCCATTGTACTCTTTATTAACTGGTTTTCAAGATATATCGCACCGAACCATCGCATTTTCTTCACTTGTTGGTGCAATCTTGCAGCGACCATGGGTGGAGTGTACGTACAAGTCCTCTTGCAACTGTCGTGCACCAACCTTCTGAGCACGTCATTATGCTTGCTGATCTCGAAGGACCACTTCTAGCGACTATCGCAGATGAAGAATTCAAGATGATACAGACTTTGGTTGAAAGTGTTTCGTCGACCATTTGGGTTACTTGCGGTAGTTTAATTTCAGAATGCCGACCGGAATACAGCATGGCACTTGGGTGGTCCCGTGTTCTAAGAGCAGAAAAATCGGCTTTGGACTTTGTGGCTGTGGACTTTGATCTTGGTATCAGCTCGGAAGACTTCGTTGCCAATATCCTCCTGGATATATTAACACGCCAGTATGATGGTGATGTCGGGGAAACCGAATACTGCATCGACCGCGACTCTGTTTATATTGGTCGGCTAACGCCAGCTATTGCGGTCAATGAAATGTTTGTGCCCGGAACTCATGAACCGGAACCAAAACCGCTGAAAGAAGGGAAAGCATTGAAAGGAACCTTACAGTCAGGAAAGATATGCTTTCAGGATGATTCCGAAGTTAGCGAAGATCTACCTGCTGGCTACGTGGAAATCGAAGTCAAGGCTGTTGGTATCAACGAGCAAGATTCCTCTGTCATATCTGGCTCTGACGAATCAACCGAGTTCAACCAGGAAATCTCGGGCATTGTTAATAAAGTTGGGCCCGATACCTCGAATTTACTGGTTGGTGATCATGTCGTTGCATTTTCTTTCGATTCCCTTTCAACCCATCAGCGAACAAGATCCCAGTTTGTTCAGCGGATAACAAATGAATCATTTACTGCGATGGCGACTTTACCAACAGCGTTCTGCACAGCCATGTATGGTCTCCATGATCTCGCCACTGTTGAAGCAGATGAGGTCGTTCTTATCCTCGATGGATGCGGATCGGTTGGTCTGGCAGCTATACAGCTATGCAAAAGATATCGCGCAAAAGCTATCATTATCACCACGTCAGAGTCCACTGCCGAGTTACTTGCTAGACTAGGAATTCCGAACAGCCAAATAATCCGTCCAGGAATTGAGGACGCCATAGTTCAGATTCAACGTCTGACAGGAGGCAGAGGTCCTGATGTTATCTTTACCACACTCGCAGATGACACAAATTTTCTGGTTGAATGCAGCAGGAATCTCGCTCCTTTTGGTCGTATTGTTGCTTTCGGAAAGCAGCGAGGTAGTGTATTACCCAACCTCTCCGAGCTTCCACGTGGCTCCAGTATCTTTACTTTCGACTTGTCTGATCTTTACAGAGAGAAGCCAAAGGTTCTGTCAAGGTGAGCACGGGGATATTATTTAACCACCATTTGCTGTATACTAACATCGGTTTTCCAGACTGCTCCAACTTTCTGTATCAATGCACCGAAATAAAGAAATAACTACGATTGAGCCAGTCAGTATTCGTGAAACTTCTGAACTCGAGGAGGTTTTCAGTTCATTTCAGAATGACATTGGTGCCGGGAAAACGGTGATCCAATACACCTCTTCTTCTCTGTTTAAGGTACAGTTTTGATCCACATCATGTATCCCACGTTGACTAACGACCTTTTTACTTCAGGTTCTACAGATGCCACCTCAGCTCAAACTTTCCCCAGATGCATCCTACCTCCTTGTTGGATGCCTAGGAGGTCTAGGGAGAAGTTTGGCAACTTTGATGGTGGACCGAGGTGCAAAGCATCTCGTATTTCTTTCCCGTTCCGGCACCGATAATCCTTCTGCGTTAGCTTTAATTGAGTCTCTCAAATTGCGCGGAGTGGACGCGGTGGTCCTGCGTGCGGATGTAACATCAAAATCACAACTAAAGCGAACCCTTGCGACAGTGAACCCCTCATATCCAATACGCGGAGTTATAAATGCAGCAATGGTCTTGAAGGTAAGCAACTCTATTACGCTGAACTTATAGCTTTCTCTAACCGTACAAAATAGGACAAATTGTTCCAGAATATGGATATCGATACCTGGCGTGAAGTTCACGGGCCCAAAGTCACAGGAAGCCTGAACCTCCACGAAGTATTTTCGGAACCAAGCGTCTTGGATTTCTTTGTTGTGGTGAGCTCAGTCGCTGCCACTATAGGCTCGGCTGGCCAAAGCAACTATGCGGCAGGTAATAACATGACGACCTTTTATAACGATGTAAAATCTCTAACAAACCCGTAGCAAATTCTTTCCTAGACTATCTTGCCCGACATCGAAGGAAAAACGGCCTCCCCGGTATCTCACTTATTCTACCCATGGTAGTAGGAGTAGGATATATTTCTGACCATCCAGAAATCGAAACATCCCTCCGCAGGAAAGGATTCTATGGTATCGATGAAAGTGAGATGCTTGCCTGCTTTCAAATTGCCATGATGCAGCCGTCCAACGTCGACCACATCATAGCAGGCATCGAGCCCTCTCAACTAGCTAAAGCCATTTCATCGACGGGGACGAAAGTTACATGGCCTTTAGAACCTCGTTTTAGTACGATTCTCGCTAAAATGGAGGACCAAATCGCTAGTGATGGAGCTACGAAGAGCGATAGCATCCTTGCGACAGTTGAAAATTTGTCCAACGAAGAAGAGATTATCCAGCTACTTTCGGAACATATCAAGAACGGTGTTTCGGTCTTATTGATGATCGGAGCGGACAAGATTCAATCTGATGTTCGGTCCATTGCTAGTTACGGAGTTGATAGTATGATTGGTGCAGAGTTTCGGAACTGGATTTTCAAGGAATTCAAAGTTGACATTCCGTTTCAGCAGCTGCTTGCTGCGAACTTGACAATCGTCGGATTGGCAGATATGCTGTATGAGAAAATCAAAAGTGATTAATGAGGAGGGAGGGTGGGAACTACAGTTTGATGAAGAATTTCGAGCACAATATAAGTATGGAATAGAAAGGAAGGTCTGTGAACGAAAAGTGGACAATACCAATTTCAAATCGTGTCATCATCTCCCTGAATAGTCTTCAATTAATCATTTTATTTACCTGATCTTGATAGATGTTATCGAAAAAGGAAACTCAAATCCACCATATTACTTGATAACTTTAAAGCATTGTGTAGGTTTCGAATGGAAGGTGCCTCGTTCAAATAAGAAAGAATAAGGATAAATATCACTTGTCTTTAATATTATTCGAAAGATTTCCCTCTCAGCTCACTGGTGCCTAATAATGGTAATTTCGTTTTGTAGGAAACGGGATCTTATCACATCTCTTCCTCCTCATAACTCAGAAGAGAGTCAAAAGGTTAAAACTCCAGGTCAGCACCTCCTCGATTTTCCTCACAGAGGCTCCTAATACTCAAAACTCTCGTGCACTTCCAAGCAACCCTACCACACCCGCACCAAGGGCGCCAAGTAAGCACTAGGGAACTCCACACCCCCAAAACCACTGGCACGATCACGCCTCACACCCACATCAAAATCCAAAACGGTCACCGTAAAAAGCCACTTGACGAATAAAATGGATCATTTCCAGCCCGACAGCTTGGATGAAACATCTGGTGGAGGTTGGAGAAAGCCTCAAAAAGTGGTATGTTGCATGTCGATGTTTTTAGTGGGGAGGATTTTGTGGGGAACCATAAAGACGTCTTTACTTTTACGGTGTGACCATGCATACTCATCTCATGGCATCTGTTGGTTTTCAGGATGAGGTTTACTCCTGGTGCAAACTACTGATTTCACTAAATTCAGTTCCCCCGTAGGTACACACCCCTTCGGTCCCAATCAAACCAGTACTGGACCAAACAGGTAGCGACCTTCCATCTAAGAGAAAAACATCTAGAACCTATCAAAAGTTAAGGGCCAACTTCAAATACCACCCCCCAAACGACCAATGCATATAAACGGCCCTTCAAGCGCGCACACAACAACTCATCCAAACAAAATTAAAAGAATTTAAAAAATAGATGATGACTTAAACCTTAGGTTTGAGTAGCAAAACTCAATGAAATTTTATAGCGCGTCACCTCAGAAACACTCCTACCACGTCGGGTGCCTTGCGGGCTTATTTCAGGGGCAATTTTTCTAAAGATAGGGGTCAATTGCTTGGCATTTGGGTACTAGCTGGGAGCCGTCAGCTGAGAAACGGGAATTAATTAGTGTAGGTTATAAATGAAGAGTAGAGAGATACTTACATGGATTTTTTTTGGACCCCTGTAGTCCGTTTGGGCTTCAATTTTCTTTTTTTTTTTTGATGGAAGAAGTAGAACGTGAAGCGTTAGCCAAGTGAGTTAGATGAGGTTTTTCTGTAGAGTGCCTATTAGCGGGAAATGGCGGTGGTATTTGAGCATATGAATATTTAGGAAACTGGCGGTCTTTGTGTGCCGTGGACCCATTACTCGTCAGCCATTGAGATTAGAGGATGCGGTAATGAATGTTGTAAATGAGGGAATTATCGCCTAAAGTGAGGAGCGACGGCAACAACAATTGGTTGGCACGTTTTTACGGCACTACCACCTTTCTCTTGCAGCTTTGCTTGAGAGCGATAATTGATTCTCGAGTCGTCCAAACAAAAACTTAAACCCAGAGGCCAGAGGGAGAGTGGACGCCGATTGAGCTCACCAGAGCCAATCTCTTATTTGATTTCCTGTCGCATGCAAAAGTAAAATTATCTTGGATTACTTGCTTGTAAATCTTCTTAGCTTAGTGAAGGTAGAATCTCGCACTCTACCCCTCGCTTGATTTTCTAGACTATAGCTTTTTTCGGTTTTCCTTCGGTGGAGGCATCTCAAGTCAGGCTACTCGCATGGGGGTAAACTTCGCAGGTTTGCCCCTAGACGAACAAAATATAGCAGGCATCGCTTGAAGCATTTTGGTATCATAAAGAAATATACTATTTTTTTAAAATTTGAAAGATTTGTATGTTCAGCCACTTCGCTAACAAAATTGTTGTAGAGTGCCTTTTTTAGGAGTAAAATAAACTTTCACCACACCCATCACAACTTCAAGGCGTAACATTTCTATCACTAAGTAAGTCTATATTGAAGCAAGTTGATATATATGGAAAAGTTTCCAAGTAAGCCCCTGTAATTCTGAGGGTTCCTCAAAAAGCTCGTCGAGAAACACGAAAAGGCCTAGTTTTTGTTGATGATTAAACAACAAACCATACATAACCTACTACGACAACAAAGAGATTAATTATCGTCGAATAAATCCTCTCTGTCGATTTCTCGAATCGTCGTCCAAATCTAGATACTACTGCAATTCAATAAACCCTCAAAGTTCTTTCCACCTATAATTGAAACCCTTTATCGTAAGAGGTATGCATAGCCGTACAAATGGAGTAAAACAGCAGTGTATGGCATATCCATAATCCATTCTCGTGTCTGGAGTACCGTGAAGTATTTAATCTTGTTTCAACCTCGTAATAGCGGTTCTTGTACCGTTTCTTTCTGCTGATGGGTCTAATTGAGAATACTATGCACCCAACAGTAAGTGGAACGTGTTTTGGTAGACTGACGCCTCTGACTTCCAACTTCCAAACCCCCACACAGTATCTCAAGCATGATTGTCCTCCATTTCTGCCGGGGCAATTTACAGAGCAGTTTCGTGCCAAAGATTTCTGACTTTTCCAATTTTTTAGATGGCGCATTTGACAAGTATTCGCTTATAAGGCAGACCTGGAGGCTTGACTTCACTCTGAGCAACTCTCACCCCATTGCAATAAAACATGTTCATGGAAAAAGATTAAACATCCTATGGCTCTCTAGACCCTAACAAACCAAGTCTTTCCGGTCATAAAAACTCACAATTCCCTCAACCCATCTTAAACTTTGCAAGGAGTAAATTTATCGTCGATTGTGACCCTACGCTCGATTTCATAACATACTACTTGTTCTTGAATCTCCTTCAAAATCTTCTAACAGGGTAGAAACAGATGAGCTTGCCTTATTTATCTCATTACAAACACCCATCAGCAGAAAAGACTTTGGGTTTCAAAATGAAGTTGCACCATATACTCTCTCGTAGTAGTAAACTAGATAGCGTAAACAAATTAGTATGAACTAAGAAAGCATAATACATATATAAACACCACTAAACTCTACAATTCGACTCCCTAACCTTGTGTTTCTTGTCAGCCTGTGATGTTAGAATATATAATCTCATTGATTCAATTGTATCACTTGCATCCTTCTATTTCACACGAGGAAACTGCATTTTGCAAAACAAATGCTTAAGTGAATCTCAAGGAAAGACTTGGGTCAACTCTCTCGACTGGGGAAAAGTTTCGATGTTCCATGTCTGTGAGAAGAAGTCAAGGGATCCATCTCAAACCACCGTCTGACCACGCCGCTCCTTACCAGATCAACGTCTCACAAAGTCAATCACTTGACATGATCACCTCAACTCTCTCATAAAAAGGGCTGGATTCAGGCCCTAAAGTATCTACATCAGAGCATCTCAGCTCACCAAACCCCAGCAAGAACCTCCCCACCCACTCCATAAAAATCACCCTGTGCACAAACCCTCCATCAACTTCCCCCAGAATCCCTCACTGAAGATTAACAAACAAACCCCCATCAACAAGCAATTGCGCCCCATTAACATACCCGCTCAACTCCTCACACGCCAGAAAAACCGCCGGCCCACACATATCCTTCGGCTCGCCCGTTCTACCCAACGGAATCCTCTTCTCCATATACGTCCTCTTCTCCTCATCCTCCAAATCCTTCTCATTCAACTGCGTCTTAATCGTCCCCGGCAACAACGCATTACATCTAATCTTATGCTCCCCGAGCGCCACAGCCAGACTCTGCATCAAAGATAAAACCCCAGCTTTAGTGGGCGTATAATGTGTTTGTAGACCTCCTCCGACGAGAGCGGAGATGGAGGAGATGGCTATGATGGAGCCGCCGCGGCCTTGGGTCGCCATTTGGCGCGCGGCCGCTTGGCAGGAGTAGAAGGCGCCGTCGAGGTTTATGCGGACGGTGGAGGCGAAGAGGTTGTGGTCGAGACTAGGGGGGAGGGGATTGTTAGCCTTTTTTGTGGTTTCTTCTGATGAGGTGATGGTGTTTGGGGAGGAGGAGGGGGAGCTTGCTTGTACAAGAGGCACCTTTCCTCGAGTCTCTTGTTCAAACAAATCCACGCTCATTTCCCTCCTCATCCCCCTTTCCCAACCCCCCCAAAACCCATCCAAAAAAACAAGAAAGAATAAAAACGCCACTCACTCCAAAAACTCCGCAAATTGACAAACCCCCGCATTGCTAACAAAAACATCCAACCCCCCAAACTCCTCCAC
>LLCD01001685.1:0-10008 GCA_001414355.1 Hymenoscyphus salicellus
ATCCCTGAAACTCATTATCCTCTCTGCTGTCTACCTTTTCGCACTTTTTGCTCCAGTGACTTCTTCCATCAGCTATTTTTTCATAGGTTCCTCCCTCGTCCTGTTGTATCGACTTGCGTCATGTTCCTGCCTTGTCTTTACGTTGTTTCTTTCTCTTACGTAGTTGTTGCCTTATATACCTCTATATCTACTTAATTAGGTTCATGTCCGGTGACTAGGCAGGGTGAAGGGGGCGACAAATATATATCCATGAGCCGGTCTCCTTTTGTTAGCTGGTGCTAAATTCTGTTACGGTGAGCAATTGAGACTTCTGACATGAGATTGGAGATTGATTTACGAGGAATTGATGCTCTTGGACTGAGCTGTGAGTTCTGTTACAAAGCGCGTTAATGGAGGCTGCGGACTTGTCTTTCAGAGACCAGATTAACTTTACTTTGTATAATGAGTAGAATGAGCTTGATTCTACATGGAGAACCTGTAGACCTCACGTGCTCGTCAATTGTAAATCTTTGGAGTACAATGAGCCTGAATTCGTATAAAACCAATGAAACAAGAAATTGGCTTACCACGCTTATTTGGCGACTTGGTCGTTTGAGTTGAATAAGCTTAGTCCCATGCAGGAATCTTTCCAGCATGTCAAACACCAGTCTTTGAACAATCTCACTAGCAATTTGTTATTATGAGTCTGCGACGCGAGGCTGTGCTCAAAGTGAAAGTATAAAGGGCGTGAGGAATTCTGGTTAAGTTTTTCAAAATCACAACTCACAACAACATTCTCTCTCTCTTTACCTCTTTTCTCATTCGTACTCATTCTTTGGCTATTTTCTTTTCTACACTCATTGAAACTTATATCAACAAAAAAATCAAAAAAATCATACTTCAACTTCTACCAAAAGCAGATATCAACTCGTCAAACATGCTGAACTCTCTCCTCGCCACGGCAGCTCTCTTGGCTGTCACTTCTGCTGCAACGACCACAGTAGGTCGTGTACTCAAGCCTTATTCGGACTCGGCCTGCAAGAACGAACTCGGAGTGAAGGCTAGACTTATGGACTATGTCGACGTGACTGAAATTGATGTTGGCTATGGCGTAGGTTTCGAGTCCAGAGGGGGTAAATACCGGGAGTGAACCAGTGTCAACTTTGATAATGCAACAGCGCCTGACAATGGGAACGGGAACCGGGTTTGGTGGTAAGTTCTTGAGTTTCTTTTTGGACCGCGTTTGTTAACAAGATTAACAGGAAGATGGAAAAGCCCGACCAGAATTGCAAGATTATCTTCATGACCCCCTTTCAGGGAGGTACCAACAATTGGATGTGGATGGCGCCTGATGGAATGCAAGCCCTGGGAAAAGTAATTCTTGTTGCTTCGGATAAGGGATGCCTTTTTACTGAGTTACCGGTATGCTTCCCTTGCCCCCCCCTCTGTTACTGGATCCAACACTAATAACGTGGCAGGTCGATACAAAAATGTGGACAACCTTTGCTGTGGTGAGCAATGCAAGAATTGGACGGGCAGTTATGAAGGCCCAGAAGGAGCCATTCAAAATCGAGGGGAGATTTCTGAACCAGTGCAAAAGGTATGGAGCATATCCCGAGTACCTACCCCAAAAGAACGAAGCTGAGAAAATCTCCACAGCAAATAGATGTTCCTGTGATTAGCGGTCGAGCACCTGCCAGAATGGGATCTCTAGCTGCCCATGCCGTTGAAAAACGCGCAGCCTGCAATATAAAGGACAAAAAATGCGCCGATAAGATCTGGAAAGACTGCAAAATTGTCCCAGGAGAAAGTAAACGCGCCGCCGGCTTCCAAGTCCAAGTTTCGCAAAGGCAGACTGCTCCCTCGACAGGAGACAGCAGTTTTCAAGCCTCCGTTGCATCCACCGTTGGGACCTCATCCTCTTGGACCAGAGAAACTTCGTTCTCGACCACAACTGGTACGGAAATAACCGTCACCGCTGGTCTTGAGTTTCCCGTCGAAGCCGATACGTCGGTGGCCGCTTCCTTGAGCTTCACTGAGGCGGTCAGCACCAGTATTGGGCGCGAGAAGAGTGAGAGTAAGCAGGAGACAGTCGCTTCGACTTTGACTCAAGTTCCCTCGACTACTGCATTCCTAAGCTTTATCCCTTACTACGACTGCTTTTCTCCAACAGTTCAGTGCCCCGGTGACTTGAGGCCTAGAAGTGGAGAGGGCAATGTCTGCTATCCTGCTTATCAAAATGGAGTGGTTTCTGGGGAGTATAGTATTGTTACTGTGAACTAAGGGGAATGTGGGTTGTAGTTTTGTCTAGAGACCTTTCTTGAACTGAAAGAGAACTAGAATTTTTAGCAATTGATCTTTGTCTTATCTCCCTTGTGATGTTTACACAAAAGTGGACTTGGACTTGGTTTCTGGCTCAAAACAGTGATGAAAAACCTGTAATTCGTCTCAAACAACGAAAGCGACTTATGGCCTGTTTGGTATGCATATCTGGTTTTTGGATATGGACCAACTTCTGAGCAGAACCTTCTTAATACCACCTCGTATATCTTGGTACATATCTATAATTATTTCTCTCTCTTTTTTACTTCGCTGTTTAGATCGTAGTGTGTTACATAGGTGTATGTCCTATGTACAGATCTTAGAGGGTTCAGAACAGGTAGCTTAGTGGCTAGGTATCAGAAATATTAGGTCTCTTGGTCGCTGTAGTAGAAAACTTGCACGAGCTGTTGTTTTGTATTGAACCTTGTAACCTTTTAAGGTCAAAATCTTATTTTAGTAGTACATATCTTATATTATATCTGTATGGAGAAATACGAGGTTATCTGATAAATTTGCATGACTCTTAGATATGTATGCCAATCACTCATACATATTTACTTAGGGTGTAAATCTTCCAATATTTCAACATCATTTTTGGTAGTGTATATATTTATGATATGCATGCCAAACAGGCCCTTATGAAAATCCTTCGTAGCCTCCTCTCGTTCTTAGTATACATCCCCCTTTCTATATTTAGGTCTCGCAATTACTTGCCATGTTTGCATTCATGATATATTTGAATCTTTTAGGAAAGGGAAATGACTTTATTTACTTATACGTTTAATTTCTAGCTATAAACCATTCTTTCCCAGTGTTTACATAATAACATAACGTGTACTTTACACGAGACGGTAGTCACAATATCTTCCAATCAGCATGAGTATTATATGTTAGTATCCAACAACGTACATTTAACTCAGCCACAACGACAAAAATTGATAAAGGAACTTCTTCACGCACTTATACTTTCTAAGTCGTAGGCCACAATATCAAAAATTCTCACGTTGTCGTGATTTATTTAGACTTCGAGGATACCACCCCTCTACCCGTTTCTCGTAAACATGGACGCTGAGAGCAGTACCCCAATCAATTTACACGCATGGGATGGACCACCCGGTCCCACACTCATCTTTACAATTCTCCGGAACTATCTCCAATCCACAACCCCCGCCACAATCGACATCGATGCAGCCGCAACAGCAGAGGAAATCACAAACCAGCTCACTATCCCCCGAAGCGAATTACCCGAGACCGACCCTCTCCACCCCCAAAGCATCGACTTCACAATCTTCGCCCTCGTGCTACAAATCGCGACACAAATCGCGACACAAATCCCACCAAACCACACCTGGCATCGTCGACTCGTGGCTTTCATGAACGCGCTCCGGGACCGGCCTCCTCCACCGGAGGCTTGTACTCGGATTATCAAAGCCTCGGGACTTATATGGAACAAGGAGGGGTTTCAATGGAGAGATTATCCCGGGCTGGCGATGGAGCAGGGGGAGAGTTTCGATCACAAGAATCGATGGGGGGTTAAGCATTATTCTGACGGCGATCGATGGTCCGTCGAGGAGTGGACGAATATTAATTTCTTTCTGGCCATGTTGGTGCAAGATGTGCTGTCCGGGGAGGGAGAGAACACTTTTGGGTTTGATAGGAGTGGACTGATGTGTTTACGATATGCCCTTGAGCTTCAAAGGGATGCAGAGGAGTTGGATGAGAATGTTCCCGCTGCGGCGGTGTGGATTTTTAACGCGGGGACTTACTACAAGGGCCATGCTGGGTTGAGGATTAGCAGCGGGTGGCAAGCCGGTTCGAGGCATGCGGAGGAAGAAATTGATGTGTATAATGGACCTGATGGGTTGTCGGATGAGAGGTGGCGGTTTTGGAAGATGAGCTGGGAAAATATTGTGAAGCGAGGGGATGTTAAAGAGGGGACGAGGGAGTGGGCTAAGGCCACTTTGGCTCATATGTTAGCAGTAGAGCAAACGTGAAGACTGTGATAGATTCATATCTTTGGCCTCTATAAACATCAAGATGATCATTCTGAATGACCTCCTTCTATGAGCTTCGTTGAACAGTGAAATCTTTTGTAAGATTTTGCTATCTAGACGAGATTTTATCAAGAAATGACTACACACATTTGTTTACTCGGTGATTCCTCTCCCTGAGTAGATGGCTAACTCCTCTAGCCATCAGGCCAGTGCTTCCCCAGGATCCCGTTTTATCAATCACACTGTCACACAATACTTTAGTAGTACTCCGCCGAGCTACCATACAAGCATCAATGAGAAGATAGTCGCGTCGTGGTTCTATTCTGGGTATTGCTGCCAGTGGTATATGAAAGCCACTGGCACAGTATAAGGAAACAGGTTCAAGTCCCCATATCCCGGGACCCCTGGATATCCTCGAATCTGGCCCCTGATATCAGTAGGTTGCCCCCAACTGTCTCATACTAGCCTCATTAAATTGCAAACGGACACTTGAAAACAAACCATCAATTTTACGTACTGAAGTTGATTGCGAGGCAACCCTCGATGGGTGATAACACCCATATAGATGCCTCTATAATCAAAAACCACACGATCAACCCCCCAATAACGACCACCATTCCACGGCGACCCATCGACCGTGCTCGGAAAAATCGGGAATTCGAAAGTCTCGCCTCGTACCCGACTTCCCGCTCCCGTCGGCGCACCTTGTAGTTCGTCATCCTCGCCGCGAAAAGTATGCGGCGTGACTCGCATGGCGTAGGTGGGAAGTAGATGAGTAGGTGTGTTGGCATTGACATAACCCCAGCCGGTGTGGAGGGCTCGAATGATGTCGTCTTAGGAGTACATCACTGCATCTGAACCATCTGCTTCGGCGCAGACTACAAAATCGGGGACTTGATTGTTTGGGTATCGGGTGATGTATGCGGTGTATGCGCTATCGTTCTGACGTTTTGATGTTTTGTTTCCGCGCTCTGGCTTGCTGTCTTATTCGATGATGGGGGTCTTGAGTGTTTGCAGTGAGACGAGCTCTTCGCGGAGAGTGAGGGCCGCGCTGCTGGTGGCTTCCCGGACATTAAGAACTCGTGCTGAAACGGATGTAGCGAGCAAGAGGAGGATAGAAGTTAACTATGTGGGTGAGCATCACTTTTGATTTTGAGAGTTGGCACAAGTCATACCTTCATTTTAGCGAACATACTGAGGGGTTGGAAAAGACCAACAAGTTTTCCTCAGCCTCACAAAGTTGAGCCCACAACTGTTGGAAAGCAGCAAGGGTTCACGTACTACCAACTGAGACCCCTTCTTTACTATAGACAGCAGGTTTAGGCTATTGCTTATGTTGGTCGCTAAGCGAGACCATAACCCCTCGGCTATGCTAGGTTATAGACAGGGCGAGACTCCGCCAATTTATAATAGTTCAAAGGCTTTGAAAATAACTGGGTTTCACGCACTACATCTGCAAGCCTCACTCGTATAGAGCTGTAATGATAGCACCTGTACGGACATCTACAAGGGCTGTGAGGAGACGCCACGAATTGACATCCAAGTCTCAAAGGATTAGATATCGTAGCGATGTATAATTATAAAGACACCTTAGTGACATGGAACTATGATGGGCAGAACAGAATACAAATAGGCAAGAAGAATTCCATCATAATTTGTAACACATGCTTCCTCATCCACTTTACTGCTCCAAACTCTCAACAATCCCGCGACACCGAGCAATCACAAGCCGCAAAAACGAATCTTCTCCTCGCTACAACGTTCCTCACTATCCTCTCGCAAGCCAAAGCCATTTCAGGGTCCGATTCATCCAGAATAGTTCAACGTGGCAGCGCCGCATTTACCGACGCCGATGCTTGCTCATTTGCTGCTCTATGGCTACCTCACACATTCATGGACTGCATGTCCCAACCCGCCGTCGGCTCAGGTCTCGAAACAACAGTTTGGTACACGATTCGAATGAGTGGCACCGGCCAGAACCCCTCATCATGGTGCGACGCCTTCTACACGGCCCTGGAGAAAACCTGCGGCGTTAAATTCGTCCTTCCACCATCCAGCTCGAGTACCCCCGCATGCAACAAAGCAGACCCCTTCAACGCAGCCATGACGCTTGATGGTGGGGACCATCATGTTCTTACCAGCGTCGCGGGACTCACGGTCAACTTTGGTCTAATCACGAGGGGCAATTTGGAGTATGACGGTCACCAGTGCGTTGCGGATGCGATGTCAGCAGCATAATGGACAAGTCTAGTGATTACGCGTGACCTGAGGTCAGATATACCGGTGAATACGAAGCAACGAGAGATATAAAACTCAACGCGTCAGCATATGAAGGGCTGAAATTAACCTATGTCTCCCGCCGAACCATAGTGTATGTCCGTTGTAATTGACAACACTGCGAAGGAAGTGAATTATCTGGCTGATTTTTGGTGCAGGCTTTCTTAGAAGATGGCAGATTATATTAGGCTAGGAGTATAGTGGGCTTGAGGGGCTGTCGGAGGAGAGGTGGGAGTTTTGGAAAAGAAGTTGGGAAAAGATTGCAAAGTGAGGGCAGTCGAAAATGGGTTAGAGAGGCATTGGCTCATTTGGTGTCTGTAGAAGCATTGTGAGAACAGTTAGTATACTAGAGGTACACCTCATGCAAGCCCTCTACTTAGGCTGAATAGAAGAGGTGTAGCTCTCCTCCTTTCACTTCTCAATATTATGATGGTCCCAACAATACTCCATTTCCTAATCCCATTTGAACTTCCAATCAAAGAATAGTTGATAATCTTAACTTCCGCAAGGTCCCACTCTATCGCATCCAGGCGCTGTGGAATCTGGAATAGCAATCCCAGGATCACTGTAACCTCTACATTATCATTCTTGCGTCACAGGCATGCATTCTTGAGCTCAGCCCCAAATCTCTTTATCAAATTGATTACTTGCAACCCTATTGGGAGGCCTGGAACCAAATTGATTGAGATAAATTTCGACTGCCATTACGAGATAGTCGGTATAGTAATGAGGTCGCAGGTTGATACTGTCGTGTCACCACAATTTGATTATCCACAGGCAGATTCAATGTACAATGCTACGCTCATGACACCGCCACGATGTGCGAAACGCTTTATGGCCGAGAAACAGGATTTTTTTCAGCTCAGATTGGGCTTGTTGTTTATTCTTCAAATGTGGTTTCACCAATTGTGTTTCGGCACTGTATCCGGCAACGTCCGCAGGGTTTAGATTAACAGTGTAACGATGGACCATTGTCTTCTAATAGTAATGAACGCCCCGTTTTATTATTTTATTATTACACTGTTTCAACTACTTTCTCTTTGTGCAAGTAAAGGATGCGGATTATTAAACTGTTTCTACGACAGCTCTCGGTGATTCTGTACATGTGCCTTTTGCGTCAAACTGCCTGTTAATATGGTAAAACTTGCCCCTTTAATTTCTTTTGGCGAACTTTACTAAAAGTGGGATGCAGATTGCGGAAACGATACTTCAACCACATGAACAATAAGTGAAGCAAACGATTTGAAAACGATAACTGGATGCCCTACGTTTACAGGTTCCTTCGTCGTCGAGACAGACGCCCCAAGAAACATCGAACTGCACGGCATCGAGCTCCTACGAGGCAACCTATCACTTAGACAAGGAAGCTCTACCGGGCTTGGAAGCAACACCCTACGGCAAATCAATGGAGCTTTTCGTATTCGCGTATTGAGGCTACCGCAGATGCTACATGAGTCAGAGGTTCCCAAGAATCGTAACTCTCTTCGAATCTTCGCCAACGAATTAGGAACTTAAATTTACCTCTCTTTCTTCTAGAGTTTAATGTTTTCTCAACTGCCCACAAAGCCTGCCCATCCTCGGCTAACAAGACAGGAGGTGGTGGTGGATTATATTGACCTGGCAAAGGAGTGTTAGCTACAGGGCGAAGAAGGTTTGTATAGAAGACTAGGTAGATAGATTTAAGTTTGTACGGGAGGTCTAACTTGTAGGAGTAAGAGTTGACTATCTGGGAAATTTGATAAGGGCCAATGTATTTAGAGTCGAACTTAGGAATTTGTTTTGCTGATGAAATATTCTTAGTACTTAGAAGAACTATATCTCTAACTCGATATATAGGAGCGGGGACTCTATTTACGTTAGCAGATGACTCTATCTTATCTCGGGCAGCAACTAAATTTATACGTAACACGTCTAAGATCTCCTTTAACTTTAAGGCGTATTACTACCCTGCTAAAGAGTTTTTCGATATGCCTTCTTAAGGTAGAGCGAAACTTACCTAAGAGTAATAACTGTAATTTACAAAGAACAGTAACATACTAGTAGTACTACTAATAGTGTTATATATAGTAAACTCGGCTAACGGTAAATAAAAAGCCTAATCTTCTTAGCTAAAGTCAATATATTAGCGTAGGTATTATCTATCAATTAACTTAAATCAATCTTTTCTAGACTAAGAGTATACTCTAGATAGGAGTCTTAGCCTAGGGTTCCTCTTTTCTCTTATTATATAAAAGTTCTTCGTCTACTAATTCTTCTTTATTAATTTCTTTAAGATTAACTCTCCTTATCTTAGGACAGGCAGAAGCATAGTATTCTTTTCTATAGTAGTTGGGTAACGAGCATGGATGGAATAGCTTTAACTAACTACGCTAGCGGGCTAAAAAGGCACAAGAATTAATTGAGAGATCAATTCGCTATTCTACTATATGTAGGCTAGGGCGGATCTGGGCTTACCAGGGGTCACCTGGCCAGTTCCGTCACATTCTCTCTCTTATATACTTGTTTATAAAGGAAATTATATAATTCCCCTCTCTTTCTAGGTACCTTACGTCCTTTACTGGCCTAATACTCCTCCTTTACTCTTTCCCGCCTTTCGAATTAGCGTTCCGTAGTATATAACTATACTATATTAGCCTCCGCTAAATAGACCTTCGTATTCTTGACTTCTTACGTTGTTTCCGGGTCGTATATATAATAAGGACCTTAGCGAGAACCTAGGCAGATGGCGCTAAAGAATTACTCATCCGAATAGCCCTTTACTATCTCTGTTTATACGTCCTTATAGTAGTACTCGTCCTGCTTCTTGTGAGAAACCAAATAGCAGTGGAGTACGCAGACGTGATAGAACAACTAGTGTTCTATTACAATACAGAATAATCAATGCCCCTCTCGTGCCTCCGTCGAACCTCTTGGTTATATACATCTAGAAACCCTAAATACCTCTTTCTATCTAGAAACCTCTTAAAACTATCCATAGTATTAGTGGCTACAGATGGGCGTCGGGTTGCTGTCGCACGCCCTTCGCCCCGCCAAGATCCCTCGCTTGCCAGGCCCCTGGTTTACCCGACCCCATTAACCGAGTTTCTCACAAATGCCCCCCCCTCTAGGTTCTTGTCCCTAAGAACTAGTGCTGCCAGCCATTCCCTACGCTTTTGAGAATGCCCCTTTTATTCCAGAAGCAAATACTAACAGTACAGCTAGCACTTCCGTTCGTTACGCAATCGTAGATCTATCTGTGAATTGTCTATTTCTTAACATGTGTGAGTTAAGAAGAGGAGTCAAAACCAAACTCTCCGCTGTCGTAGGAGTTAGAACTAAACTCTCTGTTGTCGTAAACCTAGCTGTGAATCGTCTATCCTAACACTTCGTTATTCACTTGATTGTAATATTACTTCCCAACTAGTGTGATTCACAAGCCCGTAGAGAATTAGTATAT
>LLCD01001686.1:0-10001 GCA_001414355.1 Hymenoscyphus salicellus
GATTCCAGCATACCGGTGCACCACAAATGAAGACAAGAACTATTTCTGCATTCGCCAACGAGCTTCCCGCCACCGTGATCGTACTTCTCATCGAACACATCGCCATCTCCAAGTCTTTCGGAAGAATCAACAATTATACAATCAACCCATCTCAAGAACTAGTAGCAATCGGATTCACAAACATCTTCGGACCCTTTCTTGGAGCTTATCCAGCTACCGGATCATTCTCCCGTACAGCCATCAAATCGAAAGCTGGCGTACGAACACCTCTAGCTGGTGTGTTTACCGCCATTGTGGTGTTGCTAGCTCTTTACGCTTTGACAGCAGTCTTCTTTTTCATCCCCATGAGCTCCCTCGCAGCTATCATCATTCATGCCGTGGGCGACCTGATTACCCCGCCAAACATCATCTACCAAGTCTGGCAGGTCTCACCACTTGAAGTCCCGATTTTCTTTGCAGGTGTTTTCGTAACGATTTTCACCAACATTGAAAACGGAATTTATGTTACGATCGCCCTCTCGGCAGCGATTCTTCTCTTTAAAGTGGCCAAAGCGAAGGGTCGTTTCCTGGGAAGAATCAAAGTCGCTTCTGTTGCTGCAAGCAGTTTACCACAAGATGCTGGAAAGAGTAGCATCAATAGCGACTCAGACAAAGGTACATCTGCAAAATCTGTTCGTGATGTCTTTGTCCCGCTCGAACATGAAGAAGGTTCAAATCCAAACATCGAGCCCCAATCTCCAGCGCCGGGAATTTTCATCTATCGATTTAGCGAGGGTTTCAACTATCCAAACTCAGCACACTACTTGGATTACTTTACAGAGTACATCTTCAAACAGACACGACGTACCACCCTAGACACTTACGGAAAGCTTGGTGTATGTGTCGTATCCTGATCTCCCATTCCACTTACAATATACTAATAAAATAAAGGACCGCCCCTAGAATGATCCCGGCCCTCGAAGAGGCCAAGAAATTAACCTAGACGACAACCGTTCCATTCTACGCGCTATAATCTTCGACTTCTCTTCCGTAAACAACGTAGACGTCTCCTCAGTCCAAAATCTAATCGATGTACGAAACCAACTCGGTCGTTGCGCCTTCCCCGAAGTCGTCACCTGGCATATTACATGTATTAACAATCGTTGGACGAAACGTGCTTTGGCAAGTGCTGGATTCGGGTACTCGAAAACGACAATTGCGCAAGGGAAATGGAAATCCGTTATTAGCGTTGCAGATTTTGAAACTGGTAGTACTTTGGGTGGGGAGAAGAATGATAAGGGTGCAAGAGCTAGGGATATTGAGGTTGGTGGTGGGGATGATACTATTTCTAGTTCTGTGGAGAAGGGGAGTGCTGGGGTGGCGAGGAGTACCGTTACCAAGACAGCTACTGTTTTAGGTGTTGTACGTCTTCCGATCTATTTTTCTTTGCCTTTTGTTGAGATTTTGGTTAAACAGAAGCTAGCTGGCTGGTTTCATAGAACCGACCTTTCTTTTACATTGATGTGCAAAGCGCGTTGGAAAGCGCTTTGGCCAATTCGGAGAGCTCTACTTTCAAGACTGCCTGATCACCTTCATTCTCTGCTTTCTGTTGTTGCTTCTATAGCTCCTTGCCTTGTTTTGTTTAGTTGTGTCGTATACGGTTATAGGTACGGTCGATTCAAGCTTGGTTGGCTGTTTTTACTCGCCAAGTAGAAGACGTCGACCCCCTGAAGCTATAGGGTTAAGCGAGCTGTGGGAAGCAGCAAGCCTCTGAACTATTGGCATGGTCCACTAAATTACAGCGTTGAACCTAAGTCGCCCATACTGCGTTCGTGTCCTCCATTATGATTTAATCTCCTACGTTCTCGTTTTGAACTTTTGTTTAATTATTCAATAACGATACTCCGTTTCAACCCGTATAGTAAAACCAAAACTCCCGGCGCCTCTAAATGCTTACAACAATGATCCAACCCCTTACTTCGCCACTTCCGTGGCCGGACTAGGAGGCAACTCTCCCGTAGCCCAGCTTTTATCCTCATCCCCCAATTCAAACTCAATCTTCCCACCCTTCTCAAACACATCATTCCACACCAGCCAACTCTTCTTCCACTCCACACCATTAACCTTCACACTCTGAACGTAGTATTTCGAATCACCATTTCCATCACCCCCTTCACTTACAATTTCAAGCTTCTTCCCAGTTCCCAGATCAATAGTTAAGGATTCGAACCATGGAGAATGGATGAGGAAGGTGGTTTGGCCTGTGACGGGATATAGCCCTATCATGTTCCAGAGAAGCCAGGTTTGCATGGCACCCGCGTCGCTGTTTCCCGGGAGTCCGGTGGGAGAAGTGTTATACTTTTGTTTAGCGACTTTGCGGGATTGGTAGACGGAGCGATTGGGGAGGTTGATGTAGTTGTAAAGATAAGGGACATTAAATGTTCTGGTTGATATTAGTCAGGAGAAAAGTTGCTCTTACGGGGAGAACTTACGGTTCATTCGTAGAGTCGAAAAGTACGCCAGTAGGATTACTTGGATTTGCACCAACTTTAAATGTCGCCTCCAGACGATCATAAAACCTTTCTTTGCCGCCCATCCATTCGATGATCTTTGACATATCATGAAGGTCTCCGAATGAATAGTCCCAGCTTGTGGCTTCATAAAATGCACTTCCCCAGTATCCCCCCTCTAAAGAGTCGATAGAAAGAAAAGACTTCTCATCCCTTGGAACAATGAACCCCTTGAATCCCAATGCTGTCTGCTCTGGGTTCCAATGATTACGCCAATTTCTCGAGCGGTTGAGATATTTTGCTGTATCTTCGGATTTCCCAAGACCTTTTGCAACTTGGTAGAGAGAGAAGTCATTATACGCATACTCTACAGCTCTTGAGGCTGCTCTGGTATATTTTGGTGTAATAAATCCATATTTTAGCCAGTCTGGGAGCGCGCCACGTCCTTCTTTTGTTGATGCTTCGGGTGCTTGTGGGTCTGGAGGGTTTGTATTCGGTGGTGCGACCTCGGCGTCTTTGACCATCGCAGCGTAGCCATCGTTCCAATTGATTTGTCCACGGACCCCCTTTATATAGGCATCTGCAAGAACATTGTCGGCATTTGAACCTCCTTGTGTTCTTCCGTTGTAGTTTGAGGAGCGTGCATCGGGGAGATAGCCATCGTGTCGCCAGATGTCAATCATCGAACGGATGTGTTCTTCATAAACCACGGGTTGAATAACATGAAGTAGGGAAATGGAACATCGGAAAAGATCCCACAGTGTGAAAATATCAGAATAATATGGTTCCTCAGACTTCCATCCAGGATTCTCGCCTGTTTGGTTTGTTGGAAGTAGATTCATGTGATACAAAGATGTGTATAACAGTTCCAGGCTAGTGGTGTTGGTTGAGGTCGTTGTGATCTTTGAGAGCACTTCCGAGTTCCAAGCATCCTTGGTAGACTGAACTACCTCTTCAAACTTTTCAGTTGCGGGAATGTGATCTCGGAGATTTTGGCATGCTTTTTCTTTCGAAATCCACGATATTCCAACTCGGGATTCAATAACACTTTCACTGAATGTGAAGATACCACCAACGGGAGTGCTGGAGGTCGACTTTGCTGACCCGGAAGTCTCCAAAGCAGAACCTTGGTAAACTTGAGCGGATGTAGGTTTGGAATTGAACCATCCACCTGTAAAATGTTAATTCATGGTGGAGAGAGAACTAGATAGTAACTAACAAGAGTATATCTTCCAGTTTGGAGATCGATTCCAGCCATTGTTGTATATTCCCACTGCTTCATAATGTCCATCCACAGAAATTGTGAATTCTCCACCGGCATACCCTTGACCTAAACCTTGAGGACGAAAAGAAGGAAGCACATGACTGACATCGACAAGAATATTGTTTTCTGTGCTCGAAGCTGGAAATGTGTATCGGTATGCTCCAGCTCTCTCGCTTGCAGCAAGCTCAACAATGACATTTTCACTCGTTTTCGCTTTGTAGTGACCGAGAGTTGCTTCGTCCGCACCCGATCTTCCCACAGTGATTGCCGATAATGGGTTACTGATATTACCAACCAGAGGTAATTGGGCAACAGTTCCGTATTTGGGTGCACCTCCGGTTCCTTGCTCGTGCATCAAGCTGAATCCAGAGAAATTTCCATCTTTCAAATAACCCGAGTACGAATCTGTACCCTCTACCAACAAGTCGGGTCCAATTTTCACCATTCCGTGGGGTCTAGCGACGCCTGGAAAGTTGTTACCGCCATTTTCTGTTCCCAGCCTTGTCTGAATTAGATATCTGTAAGGAAGATATGACTGGATTGGCTCACAAAACTTTGACGTATTTGCTATAATCCTCTTCTGCTCGTAGCTCACAAGCCAGAAGTGAAAGGACGAGTAAGGTGGAAAACATCGCCACTAATACCAAATTCGCTTTTTTCTTCGCAACTTGCGAAGAAGGAAAGGTGTTGCTGGATAGTGACCAGCGGCCAGCTATATGTTTACTGTGACACGCCAGTACGTAATCGAAATTCAGAGTCCAGGTAGCAATCTGAGGATTCTTTAAATTCGGGTTGCGGGGTTGTGATCCTCCTTAGACTGCTCGCTCGGCCACTGGGCGGAGCAGTAAGCAAGAGAAGGAGCTAGACAGGCAAACTCAAATGCGATTGCTTGCAGCGTCTTTTGGTGGGCAAAGGATTGGAGCAGAATCAAATTGAAATACGAATGTAATAAAAATCTCAGGTGAGAATTATTATAAGTTGTTGAGGGGTAAGAGTGTACAGCCAGCCATGCTAACCAATGAGGCGATGTGAACGTGGGTTGTGGCTGAATGAGAGGAATCAGAACACTCACCTGAGGGGCAAAAATATTCACACAGATGCAATGGAACATTCAAGCACACCTGCTACATCGGGTCAAAGAGGTTACTGTATAGGTAGGTAGCTCTTTGTTTCCCTCAAGGTATGCCAGGCAGCGTTGTGGCATTATTTTCCTCGTCTTCGCACCGCCCCGATATCGCAGGTACTTGAGTAACTTACAACCAGTACAAAGTACAACGGGTGTGGTTACAGCTGCTTTTAGAGAAAAAAGATGACCGGAATAATTGAAACAATCTATACGCAGCATCAAATGGAAAAGAAATGAGATGGGCAGCTAACAAAAATTTTGATTCTCTCGTGTTGCGAGGATCTATATTGGGAGCTTGGGAAATAACGAGAGAAGGCTTAAGTAAGCAGCACTAGTCCAAATATAGACCGCGCTAAAGTGCACTAAAGATTTCTCAGGTTTCACTTCGTCTCGTGATCTTCCTCAAAATCAGTTCAACAATCAACTCTCAATGCCATCCACAGGACGTGAGGATCTAGGGATATGCTCCCCCGGAACCCCCAATTTCCGAACAACGGCCGTATCGACATTCAACCAACTGCCAAAAGAGATTCGGATTCAAATATGGAGTTAATTACTCCACAATCTACCAACAGTATGTTACGAATACCTGAACTTTGGGAAGTGGAACCCCGAAAGAGAGGGCTGCTTACAGGGCTGCTTGTATCTCAAAAATCTCGTACCAATACGTTTTCATATCAATCAAGAGTCCAGGCATGAGTCCCTTCGTTTCTACGCCTCCATCCAGTCTTTCAATCGCCAGGAACGAGTGAGACTGATGTCATGGAAAATAGATACGCCAAACTGTATAATTGATACCATAAATCTCGAACTCGGTTGTTCCGCCAATGTCCCAGGAAACTCAAAATCTCTACCCTTGGGAATCGAAGTTATGGAGGAACGTATGATGCATGACTGTGTTCATGATTCAAAGTCTATGCAACGTACAGACTGTACTCGTATGACGAAGGTTGGGGGGATAGGCGACAGTCTTGCCCTGAGGAATAACACAAACATCCAGGAATTTCTTCCTCTCATCAAGCAGCACTTTGAAAGGGGGCAAGGAAAGCATAAGCTTTCGCACTATACTTTGGTAGTGGGGTGGATGATATCCAACGGAATGTACATTACTGGAACAAACAGTCATACATAATAACCGTCTTGAGCGACCAGCGGCATGATATTCGAGCCCGGATAGCCAAACACAGCCTATCTTGAAGAACCACTATGCCAACTCAACAACTGGAACAACTCGGTGCTCTCCGGGAAGCCCAGACACCTCTTGACGAACCGATGATAACTCAGCAGGATTCATTCCATTCTGTTCCGGACTTCTTGCTGGCCCCTTCAGCCAGCGTATATGTCCAAAGGCTGTATTGAAAGAATACGTATTTTTGGTTTGCTGAGAACTCTGCCTATCTACTTTTCCCTTCCTCCTTTTCGACAGATACCAGAAGAGCAATCCACCCAAGATAAAAATCGTGGAAGCTCCCAATACGGGGCCAGCAATGATTTGCGGTTTTGCGTCGCTGTCGCTTGCCATGGCAGCAGCCGAGGACTGTGACGATGTACTTGCACTTGTACCCGAGGTTGTGCTTGCGCTTTTTGTTACTGTTGCAGTTGATATTACACTTGAAACCGATGAGGGTGAGTGTAAGGTGGTGTAGCTTGAAGACTGTTTAGCCGTATCGCTCAACGAGATATTGAAGTAATGAGTAGTCAAATCCGCTTGTCCAGTTCTCGGTGTGGGTTTCAGCCACAAAAAAACACATTTGATCTACTGAAATCGAATTGGAAAATTGCTACATTCCACTGGACAACTTAGGAATTAGTATTCCCCCTTCTAACGTATGTTTGAGGGAAATGATGAAGAAACAGCAAACGGTCTCATGAAACAATCCAAAACAGCAAAAAGAACTCGGAGAATACTCACATTGAATTCGGTGATGGTGAGTGCGTTGTTTGGAGTGACTTTTGTTTTCAATCAGCTACACTGCGACGACCAACCAGAGACAGTGGTTTTTGTTACCGAATATACTTGGCCCTTCTATGGCACCTCGTCCACCCAGATCCTGTTGCCATAGAGCAATTGTGAAGCTAGGATATATGGTGGTTCACTGTATCTTTTGTGTGTCTCCAATTGTCCAAACAATGTTATTTCGGTAGTCGTCTGGTCCTTCTCCGATTGGGGGGTGGATGAAATGGCCGGGATCTTGTGCTGTCGTGATGCTCGCGAGAAGAAGAAAGAAAATCAAGATCATTCTCGCGGCCAGAGTATACTAGAGAACTGGATTGGGGTAACTGGTAACGATTGAACGAGGTTGAACATAGTTGCGGCAGGTCAAAAGATGGCAACTTGAAGCAACTCCACGAAACACGCCAACCTCCCTTTGCCGGAAGCCCCCTTAACCTTGTGGAAAGTTCTCCAACACAAGTCCAACAGGAAATTTCGTCATTTAGTCATAAAAGGAAGTGCGATGCAACAACAAGGCGCCCTCGCGATGGACATTAAAAGCGGCAGTAAATACCTCAGGTTCGTACCTGCCCTGCTCATCGTTATTCCAGCTTTTTGCAGTATGTAATTCAAAGTAATTGTCCTAACCACATGTAGTAATTCAAAATATTGGCTTCGGCTTCCTCGAACAGTAAAGTTCAATTATCCCAAAGTCCTTCGTAATTGAAGCTAGAAAACCGAGTTGCGATTGCTACTTTTAATGTCCACCGCGAGGCTCCACACCAGAGACGCATTGTGCAACAACGCAATCTACCACCCTCACGATCCCGCTTCCACTTCTGGCGTATACCAACAAACAATCTGGATTGCTAATTGGCTGTTTTGATATTTCGATGTTGGGGTTTGGGGCGAGGTACAGCCATGGCAGGGGGTCTCATAGGTCCAGGTCCTGCTTTGTTGGCATATGAACCCCCAACCGGCCCAGCAGTTTGGTTGTAACTGCCAACCTCAGATAATCTGGGCTCGCAGCAATTTGGAGAATGAGGAAAGCGGGACTCTTTTTGGTCGTAGAGTACTCCGTACAACAAAAACCAACGCTGCTGCTGTGATGTTGAGTATTCAACTTCATCGAACTCCAAGATGCCAAATATATTCCAAATATTCACGAGAAGGCCAGCCCAAGCCATCCTGACGGCCTTAGTATTCATTTTCATCATTGCTTTTCTCCATCGCTCGCATGTTGGTGTTCAGAAATCGTATTCAACGGCCAGTCATTCCGTAAACGTTGGTGACGAGTTCAATCAGACTTTAGGGGTAAGCATATTCTAAAGCTATGTAGTTTGAAGGAATGCTAACAAGCTATTCGAAATTCTTAGTTTGAAAAGATTCTGGTAGTCAACCTGCCAGAGAGAACCGATCGCAGAGATAGCATGATTTTGGCTTCCGCACTCAGTGACATCGAAATCGAATTCATAGACGCTGTTCACGGGCTGGATGTTTCAGACAAGGCCCTTCCCCTAGGGGACGGACGTGGGATAGGAGAATCAAATCTTGGGTCGTGGAGAGGTCATATGAATGCTATCAGCGAGTGTGATTTTTCACTCCTATGTTAGCGTTCAGAGAGCTAACTTATGATAAGAGTAGTTCGACGTAACTTGACAACTGCCCTGATACTAGAAGATGACGCGGACTGGGATATTCGAATCAAACAACAACTTTCTGACTTTGCATCCTCAACTTGCGCCTTGATTCAACCCTTAATGTATGAAGACGAATACGCTGATGCGACATATCCAATTCCTGCAAGTGCTTCTGCGATCCCCGGAAAGTCTCTATCCTTCCGAAACCTTCCATCAACCGACCCACCCAAACAAACAGTGTACGGAGATGATTGGGATATGTTGTGGATAGGGCATTGTGGTATGCGCTTTCCAATTGAAGGAATGCCAGGAGCAGAAAAAATACCAAAGGGACGTGTGGTATACGAATACGACATAACTGTCCCAGAGAGCCAGTATTTCTACACCGTATCCAGCCATGATGACCTCCGAGCAGAATACCGAAATCACACTCGAGTTGTGTCTCATGTAGCAGATGGTATTTGTTCTCTCGGATATGCAGTTACTCAAGCAGGAGCAAGACGCCTTCTATATGCATTAGAACTTAGTCCAATGACGGGGCCGTTCGATATTATGCTAAAACAATTTTGTGACGGGGTTGCCGGAAAGGGACATCACAATTGCTTAACTGTACATCCAGGGTTATTCCAACACCATCGACCTGCAGGAAATATGGCTTTCGAAAGCGACATTTCGGATCACGGATCGGGTATCAGGGAGAAAGCTGAAAGTGATAGTTTGAGGTGGAGTGTGAAAATGAATTTCAAGAAATTGTTAGAAGGGGAAACTCTTGAGGATAGGAGAGACGAGATCCAAAGGCCGAGCAAATTCGTCGACCAATTTCCAGATGCGGAAGTTGACCAAGCTTTGGGTGGCGCTTAGAAATAATAACTTTGAGAGGCCATATTCCAAAGCCTCCGGGTACACAACCTCTACAGCCAAGAGAACCCCTGCTCGCTGTGGTAAAATCGTTCCACCAGACTGTGAAGTCATCGGCACGAGCCAGTTCTAGCGAAGGCCAAAAAAGATGCGGGGGAAACTTGAAGCCTGAAGCGGATAAACTACAGACCAGTGCCTAAACAATGTGGTGCCAGGGAATAAGCATGGAGGAGAGGTACACACGGCAGAAAATCAAATCTTGGAAATTTAGAAAGGGTTGTTTGTTTGAAGGTTTATGCCAAGTTTGTACTTGTGCCGTTATTCCACAAGGGAAAACCTTTGAAGTATGTAAAACCAAGGGGCAAGATGGTATTTGACGAAAACGGAGAGAATAGATGAATAGAGGCTGTATTAAAATTAAGCCTCGTGATGCCAAAAAAAACCCTACACTGCCCATGGTGGTTCTATAGAGAACAGGATGAAACATGGAAACTATGAATAACGTGGATTACCACCGAGTCAATCATATCACCATACTAGCAAGTTATCGTCACCTACCTACTTGCACCCATTTTCTACGACAGCCATTCAAGAGTCCACAATTATCTGGATTGAACTATCAGCCAACGTTCAAGCACAGGTCGTAATACCTGTGCAGTGAACAGCCTCAAAGTCAATAGCGAAACATCCG
>LLCD01001687.1:0-10000 GCA_001414355.1 Hymenoscyphus salicellus
CCTCCACCTCCACATACCAATGCGACAATCAGAGTCGCACAATAACTTCAACTCAATAGACCGTCCTTCTTTTATGGTCCCCTAATTCCACCTACAGCCCGGTTCTGCTGCCTACCGCGCATACCTGCTGCACCTTCACCAATTTGGTTCACCCCTTCAAATATACAAACAACACCTCCCTTCCCATCTTGGACGCGTTACACCTTCCACAGCCACCATGAGCGACGACGAGTCGATGTTGGAGGACTCGGTCCAAAATTACTCGGACCCTGACTCGGATCCATTCTCCCCGGTCGCAGCACCTGTATGTCTCTCTTTGGCTCCCTCCTCAACCCCACCATCTTCTCCCCGATTCTATCAACCAAGACTAACCACTCTTGCATAGAAGCCCAAGGCAAAGACTGCGCCAAAGAAATCTGCCGCTTCCAAGGCTCCCAAAGAACCCAAGGCCCCGAAAGCTACGAAGAAGGCACCTGCCAAAAAGATGGTCCAGACCACATTAAAAACCACCAAGAACGTCCCCAAGAAGCGCTCAATGCCGGACAGCGACGATGAGGACCCACCTTCTGATAAGGAAGAGTCTGCGGAAGATCCCTCCGTTCTCTCCAACACCCCGCCGAATGCAAAGAAGCAGAAGAAAGCCCCGGCGAAGAAGGCTGCAGGAAAAGCTCTGCAGGAAAATACCAATGATAGTATCATGAGTTTGGATGGCCCCGCCGATCCGAAACCAAAGCCCACGAAGAAGGATACAAAGACGGCCACAGATAAATATCAAAAGCTTACTCAGTTGGAGCATATCATCAAGCGTCCCGACACCTATATCGGCTCCGTGGAGAAAACTGAGCAGCAGATGTGGGTATACAACTCAGAAATATCACAGATGGAATTTCGGAAAGTCTCTTTCGTGCCAGGTTTGTATAAGATTCTCGATGAAATTCTGGTGAACGCCGCAGATAACAAGCAAAACGACCCAAATATGTCGAGTATCAAAGTCATTGTCGATCGTGAGAAGGGACAAATCAGCGTTGAGAATGACGGAGCTGGAATCCCAATTGAAATACACGAGGTAAGTAGTGACTTGCATGCTTTCCATAGCGCGGTTGCTAATCGTAGATTATTAGAAAGAGAGAATTTACATCCCTGAGATGATTTTCGGTCACCTTCTGACTGGATCCAATTATGATGACGAGCAAGAAAAGACTGCTGGTGGTCGTAACGGTTACGGAGCCAAGTTGTGTAACATCTTCAGTACCGAGTTCACACTTGAGACACAAGACTCGAGCCGGGGCAAAAGATACAAGCAAACCTGGACTGACAACATGAGCAATATGGGTAAGGCGAAGATCACTTCCAGCAAATCTTCCGATTTCACCCGTGTCACTTTCACACCTGATTTTGCCAAATTCAAAATGGACGGCATAGATGATGACTTTGAAGCTCTTCTCAAGCGTCGTGTTTATGATATGGCTGGTACTGTCAAAGGCGTCAAGGTGTCCCTCAACGGCACCAAGATTAATTTGACCTTCAAGAAATACTGTGAGATGTACGCCAAGGCCATCCAAAAGGAGCGCGGGTTTGAAGAAGGCGAAAAACCTGCCATGGCTACCGTTATCCTCGAGGATCCAAAAGCACATGAACGTTGGGAGGTTGCCTTTGCAGTTTCTGATGGCTCATTCAACCAAGTCTCGTTCGTCAACTCGATTGCAACAACTTCCGGTGGTACTCATGTCAATTCCATCGCCGATCAAATTTGCGAAAAATTGCTGGATGTGGTAAAGAAGAAGAATTCCAAGGGTGCTGCTTTGAAGTCTAATCAAATTCGCAACCATATCTTCCTCTTTGTCAATGCACTGATTGTAAATCCTGCATTCACATCTCAAACGAAGGAGCAACTCACAACACCAAAGAGCAGATTCGGTAGCAAATGCGTCTTGACACCAAAGTTCCTCGCTGAGATCGGCAAGACGGAAGCCGTCCAAAACATCTTGAACTTTCAAGCGGCAAAAGCCGACCAGCAACTCGCCAAGAGTGATGGCAACAAGCGTTCGCGTATGAGCAACGCCAAGCTTGTCGATGCAAATTTGGCTGGTACCAGACGTGGCCACGAGTGTACCTTGATTCTTACCGAAGGAGATTCAGCCAAGGGTTTGGCTGTTGCGGGAAGAGCAGTTCTAGATCCTGACCGGATTGGTGTATTCCCACTTCGAGGTAAATTGCTCAACGTTCGAGATGCAAGTATTGATCAAATCACGAAGAATGCTGAAATTCAGAACATCAAACAATTTCTCGGTCTGAAACACAAGCAAGTATACAACGACACGATGGGTCTCCGCTATGGGCATTTGATGATTATGGCCGATCAGGATCACGATGGAAGTCATATCAAAGGTCTCCTGATCAATTTCCTTCAGTGCCAATTCCCAAGTTTGCTGAAGCTGCCGGATTTTTTTCAAGAGTTCATCACCCCGATTGTCAAAGTGTACAAAGGCCCAAACCCCAAGAAACCCATCGCCTCCAAATCATTCTTCACTCTTCCAGAGTATGAAACATGGAAGGAGAGGCACGCGGGTGACAAAGGATGGAAGCATAAGTACTACAAGGGTTTGGGTACAAGTTTGCCCGAGGATGCGCAGGTTTACTTCAGTAACCTTGATCAACATCTACGAGAATTCATGCCAATCAAACCCGAAGAAGAAGAGATGATCGACTTGGTCTTCTCCAAGAAGAAAGCCGACTCTCGTAAGGCCTGGTTGGGAGATTTCGTACCTGGTACTTATCTTGACCACTCAACGAAAACTTTGACCTACGATAATTTTGTCAACAAGGAACTCATCCTCTTCAGTATGGCTGACAATCTTCGTTCTATTCCTTCGGTCATCGACGGATTCAAACCTGGACAACGAAAAGTCATGTTTGCATGTTTTAAGCGCAACCTCGTTCGAGATATGAAGGTGGTCGAGTTGGGTGGATACGTTTCGGAAAACACTGCTTACCACCACGGTGAAGCTTCCATGCATCAGACGATTATTGGACTTGCGCAAAATTTTGTTGGATCTAACAATGTGAATTGTCTCGAGCCAAGTGGAAATTTTGGTAGTCGTCTCGCTGGAGGCACTGATGCGGCAAGTCCTCGTTACATTTTTACGAGATTGTCGCCGTTCGCGAGACGAGTATTCTCAGTACTTGACGAGCCCATCTACGAACACAGTGTGGACGATGGAAAGAAGATTGAACCAACGATGTACTGTCCTATTGTGCCAATGGTTCTTATCAATGGTGCTGATGGAATTGGTACTGGTTGGAGTACGACAATCCCCAATTTCAGCCCAGTTGATATTGTCAACAACCTCAAGCGCCGTATGGGTCGTCTCGAAGAATCTGATGGTGAGGAGAAGCCATTTGAGACAATGAATCCATGGTTCCGTGGATGGAAGGGAACCCCTGAAGAAATTTCTCCTGGCAAATATGCCTTCAATGGTCTTGTCAAAGAAACCGGCGATGCAGAAGTAGAAATCACAGAGTTACCTATCCGTGTCTGGACAGATGACTTCAAGGGCAAACTTGAAGAAATCATCAAAGGAGAAAAGGTTACATCTTTCATCAAGGACTACAAGGAATACAACGACCATAAAAGTGTCCACTTTATTATCCAAATGGATGAAAAGAACATGAAGGGTGTTATGGCTGACGGGCTCCCTGAGCGATTCAAGTTGAACAAGACAATCAACACCACCAATCTCGTCGCTTTCAATACACAAGGCAAGATTACCAAGTATGAAAAAGTTGAAGATATCCTTGAAGAGTACTATGTTTATCGCATGGATATGTATACCAAACGAAAGGTAAATCTACTTCTTATTATAACCTTGCGTTGCATTTGTTAACCATGTGCAGATTTATTGGCTTGCAAAAATCAACAACGAATACCGAAAACTCAAGAACCAGGCCAGATTCGTCATGGAGATCATCGAGAATAAACTTGTTGTATCGAAGAAGCGGAAACCCGTTCTCGTTGCCGAGTTGAGAGAGCGTAAATATGAAGCGTTTTCCAACAAAAAAGATGCCCAGGCCGCCGGCGAGACTGACGATACTGTTGAAAACGAGGACGACCCAGCTGGCGAAGATGAGGGTGCAAGAGACTTTGATTACCTTCTTGGGGTACGTTAAATCGAACTTTGCTTGTTTCGTCTTCTATGCTAATATTCTGTAGATGCCCATTTGGTCTCTGACCCAAGAACGTGTTGACAAATTAAAGGCTCAGATGGTTGGCAAGAAGGAAGAACACGACATCATGGAGAAACTGAGTGAGAAGGATCTTTGGTGCCAGGACCTTGACGCTTTCATAAAAGAATGGGAGACTCAATTGAAAGAGGAAGAGGATTACCAAAAGTCCATTCGGAATACGAATCGACGAGCTTCCCGAAAGATCGGAGCTGGCAGAAATGTTGGCAAAGCCAAGAAGGGTGATGACGATTACGCCCCCAAAGCCGCAAAAGCCGCCGCAAAACCAAAGCTCGTCACTCAACAACCCAAAACCCATCAAAAATTCGCTGACATGTTTGCGCCCAAGCCTAAGCCAAAACCAAAAGTGGGCTCTGACGGGGCGGATGATGATGCAGCTGGTGCAGATTCGGGATTGTCGGATGACGATTTTGAAAAATTGAATCCTCCGAAGCAAGAATCTCGGGCACCTAGCGAACAACTTGCTGCGGGCGGTGGTAGAAATAAGCGTGCTGCTGCAGCAGCTCCCAAAAAGTGGGTTATCGAAGACGACGAGTCAGAAAGCGACGATGACAAGCTTCTTGGGGACGTTGGAGATATGGTGAAAGGTATCGGCGGAGGAAACACTGCCAACAAAACTAATGGACGTGTCTCACTGTTTGCCATGTCTCGACCTGACAGTAGCCATGGAAGATCTACAAGCAACGACCTACCCAAGATGAAGCCTAAGCCCAGCAAGACGTTTGAATTTTCAGACGAGGATGAGACAAACTACGAGATGCTGGCTAAATCATCACCTCAAAAGGCACCTCCAGCTGCTAAAGACAATTTAGATATCGATAGCTTCTTGTCTGTCGACGAAGATGACGACATTATGCCATTGCCAAAGAAGGCTGCCCCCAAAGCCCCTGCGAAAGCACCAGCCAAACCTGCTGCGAAGCGTGGCCCAAAGCCCAAGGTTGCTGCTGCCAGAGCTGCTCCTCCCGCGAAGAAGGCTGAGCCAAAACCTGCTGCCCTCTCCCCACAAGCCAAAGCTTATGCAGCCAAAAAGTCGAAATTAATGGCCAAGAAGGATGTCTTTAGTGATGAGGAAGAGGAAGAGGAAGAGGAAGAGGACGAGGACGTAGCAATGGATGATGCTGATGGAGGAAGTGCCACAGCGGAAGATGACTCGGATGAGTCGTTGCCTCCTAAGCCAGCGGCAAGAGGTCGTCCGTCTCGTGCTGCAGCAGTTGTTGCCAAGACAAAGACAAAGGCCCAACCAATTTACCTCGATTCTGATGATGAAGATGAGATGGATGTTGATGATGTTGATGAGTCGGCTATCGTAGAGGAAGAGCAGAGCGAGGATGATTTTGATGAGAGCGAATAAGCGTAGGAGTTATGTCATATTTTGGCGTTGATACCAGGGAAGGATACGAAAATTTGCTTTGGGTGTAACATAAATTTTGGTCTTGCGCGTTTATTTTACTGTACGATTATTCATGAGTCTGTGAAGTCAGTCTCGTCATTTGGTACATGCAATTACTTGATATATGTTATGTCGTGAAATGATGCAAATACAGTTCTTGTATTTCAATCTATCTAAGGTTTTCTCCAGCCTTTTTATCAATCTCAAGTTTAAACCCACCCACGCAGCCTCTTTGAAATAACCCCTCCGGATCGTACTTTTTGCCAACCTCTTTCATAAACTGCCAATTCTCCTCCCCATAACTCTCAAACGGCTTCTGCCATTCGTTGCAATAATTCAAGTACCGAAAATTATGACTTGTGTTAGATACTGCGAAAGCTTCAATCTTCACAAGCGTGAGACGAGTAGTCTGTTTGACAAAATCATCGTCCACCTGCACATCCCAATTTACCGTGAAACTCACTATCACGAAAGTTCCGGTGGTATCACGGAGACCGAGTGGATTTTCGTCACCCTTGCGAGCCCAGGATGCTAGGAATGGCTGTAGGACGATTGTCCATAGCATTCCTTTTGGTTTTGCGGCACGAAGTGAATGGAAGGATTCGCAGTAGGCGCGATGGGCGGCGGAAATCGTGGTGGGGTCGTTTTTGATGGTTATACTGCCGAATGTTTGGCGTCGTCCGGGAGAGTTGAGGGCGTTAAGTTCGTCTGTTGCGTTTGTTAAGGTGCGAACTTTGCAGGTACTCCATTAGTGCCAAAGTGATGAGAAGGGGGTTGCTTTCCAACATGCGGGCCATTTCTTTGGGTTCTCGAGCGAGTTCGGTGGAAACGAGAATTACCGCGAGGACTTGTAGATTAACTTTCGGGATATAGGAGAAGGAAGTGAGGGGACCAGCACCGTGCTTGAAATCATCATTGTCCATCTTTTCGATGGTTTCATAGAAAGCTGCGAGAATTTGAGTTGCTTGGAAAGCTGGGTAGTATAGGAAACCGCTCCAGATTTTGCCACAGGGGAAACTTTTGAAAGTGAAACTGGTCACGATTCCAAAGTTGTTGGAACCACCCTTGAGAGCTTTCCAAAGATCATGGTTTTCAATTGCGGAAGCGGTGGTGATTGATCCATCAGCGAGGACAATTTCATAACGGATAACATTGGAGCAGACTAGACCGAAGCGTGGAGTGAAGAATGAAATAACACCTATTGAAGTGTCTGTCAGCTATCCATCAAAATGAGTAAGAGAAGAAAAGTGAATCGAGTCAGCTGGATATATCTATGAAAGATGGAATGTGAATGGGAATTGAAAGAGATATTGAAGTATAAAGAAGGAAGTCTCACCACCCAAAGTCAGGCTGCTAACTCCTACAGCTGCGTTTCTCCCGTCAGCAACAGCGAGTCCCCTTTCATCCAGAACTTTGGAAACGTCCATCCACTTAGCACATCCACCAACAACTACGCTTTTCCTATCTTCGGATGGAATCACACTATTCAAGTGTCTGAGATCAACTACAGCGCCCTCTTTAATGCTGGTAGCACCAGGGATTGGAGAATGCCCTCCTCCTCGAACAGCAAAAACTCCGACACAGTTTTCCCCATCGAAATTTTGATCCTTCTCTCGCTCGTCATACTCTCGTTTGAAAAGTCCAACGGCTGTGCTTAACTCTTGTACCGTATCTGGTCGCACGATGCAACCTAGAATAACTTCACACTCCTGTTAAGCCCAATATGCGTTCAGTCCATTTTTGAAGATTTCCACATCTTGGGGGAGAATAACACTATCAGGCAGTGCTGCAATAAGTCTTTTAGCTAGAGGTGACGGCTCTGGTAAGGTGAGATTCATCTCCAGTTCTGGTGCTGCTTTTTGAAATCGCACGGGTTGGAGTCGATGGAGAAAAATTGAGGAAATGGCGAGAATAACGAAGATTAGGATACAGATCGAGATTAATTGAGACGCCATAATTTCGTGTGTTCTTGGTCGTCATGGGCAGAAAATTATCAAGGAGGTTAGAAAGTACTTGGCCGCCATGATGGTGGTTAGTGTAATGGCCTGGCCAATGATAAATTGCATATAACTGTACAGGGTAGGTGCGGCGCAGTATGTTGCAAGGATTGTGGGAATATGCGTCGCATCAGCACTAATCAACACAATAGCTTTCCAACATAATGTAACCTTAGAGTGCCATGGGTGCGCCACTTACCAGCCTGCTGGTGTTCCACTAGCCTATGCTCCATTAATTGGACACGACATTGATATATTTTAATCATGAATTCTGGTTTTTTTTTCATAGCATACGGTTCTTCAAAGTACATAGTTTCTGATTGCTCTATATATGCGTTTATTATTCGAAACTTGACTTCTTGGTTCACCTTAAACTTTCGTAAACAATAACGTTTAGTCTTAGAGCTGTAATGACTGGGGCTCCTCGCGAAGGACAATGAAAGCGGCAGTAAATCGTATCTTCCTATCCTGTCGTTGTTGTAAATAACTCGGGTAATTCAGAGTAATTGGGCCATATACCAGGAACAAAGAAAATTATTAACCGAGAGCTTTCGAAGAACAATCTCTAGCTGTTCCAAAAAGTAATAAAAACGAGCTAGATAGGTAGGTACAGGCTTATTATGTCCTCCCGATTTTTTTCCACTGCAAGAGCTCTTAGCAAACTCTTAATTCTCACAGCACATAAACTATAGTGTGAGGTGTGGGTATTTACACCGATTGGATTAAGCTAGAGTTCACGTTCTTTGTAATAATTTGCGAGTACTCGTAAGAGAAACCTCATGAGTCAGTTGGGTTTGCCACTCTCTAAACTCCAAATCTTGCCTTTCCAAGCTTCCTGTGTTACTCTCCTTGCGATTATTCAACCGGGTTGTTTACTATTAAGTGAACTACTTGATCCACGGCTATTTTTCTATGTTGCCCGCCAGGAGCTGAAGCTGCTAAACGAAAGGTCATTTCTTTGGAGGAATTGTTGGACACTTGGCATGCTATAAGCAGCAAAACCAGCGAATATCACAAGTTGACTGGTGAGAGATTAGCAATCGATAACAGTCCCGAGGTTTCTGAATTACTTACGTCCTTATTAAAACGTAACCAACCTTCCATGTAGTATCAGTTGAATTGCTTTGAAGTTGGATACGGTAATACAAGTTGACGATGGTGGTAGTGGCAGCGCTATAAGAGAAATTAACCATTTAAAGAATATTCGCTCCCTTTAAGGGGATAAGCTTACAAGCGATCCGTCATAACTACGATCATATTAGCCAATCTACGCGCATCAACAAAATTTTACCCTAACGAGCAATCCAGCAAAAGAATGGGAATGTAACAAGCTGGATCACCGAGTTGACCAGGCTTAGTGATGTAGCAGCGGTTGCAAGATTAGCTCTTGGTCTTCTATTCACCAGTCGTGAGTAACGCACCCAATCAAGAGATGATGAACTAAAGTTATGCATAGATCGCCAATTCTGTATTTACAATATATGTAAGTACCCACAATACTCCAAGAAGTTAGAAGCCGACGCCTTGGAGTACAAAGACGTGTCATTCGGATCCTCAAATCAGGAAATCGCATATCTCGACAATTTTATAACGGAGACATGTCGCTTGAGTCTAGGTGCAATTGTTAAGTTGACTATAGCAAGTGGAAACCCGTGTTCTTGGCAGTGGACTAATATTAAGGCTCATAGTTACTGCTCCGCGTGCAGTTATGCAGAATTTTACGTCTCCTGGTTGCGGCTGTGTGCTAGCTGGAATTGGGTAGCCATACCACAAGTAGCTCTTGTTGGAATGCTGCACTTCAGTGGGCAAGAGTAAAAGACTTGAATTCCGTTACCTTGCTCTATAAGAGCACAAGGCATATATATATATAACTTTGCAATAGCTATTGCCGCATCCATCTACCGAAAAATCTCTTTCTCGGCATGCCCGACGGGCATACCGATATCTCCTTAAGTGGCTTGATATAACAGATATCACTGTACCTATCAACAGCTCTCATGCGCGACAACAAAACATAGTTAAGAGGTTCGATGTTTGATGGCTTTCGTTTGGTTGATGAAGAGACTGACACGTCCAAATCTCGATTTACTCATCCGAGTTACGAGTTTCCGTTTTGTGGATTAATTCGTGGAGCTTGGTAAGTGACACCAATTGCTCATGCCCTCTTTTCCTGCAGATAACTTCTTGAGCTTCGAGACATCCAATTGCCATGCTCACTTGGCTCGAGTGCTCCCTGCCGTCCCTGCGGCATAACTCGCTAATGAATTCTGTGCAGCCCCGCTCGATTCTATGTTTCCGCTATCATGAAAAGGATTCCCTCTCATACTATAGAAGAGTACGAATTCAAGCGCACAAATCCTACCTCTAAGCC
>LLCD01003287.1:0-10214 GCA_001414355.1 Hymenoscyphus salicellus
GGTTGACACAGATTAATATCCTCCCAGCTGCGGGGGCCAAGAATACGGAGAGAGCGGTCTTGCACAACTCGCCTCGCTCAAATCCCAGGCGCGATGACTTGAATAAAAAGGGAGTCGGCTCTCGAGGGGCCACTGCTGGGACGGGAAAGGTGCAATTGAGTACAGTTAGATCTGCGACGAGTGGTCCCCTCCAACTTAGAGCAGAGTGGGAGTCCCCATGGACGGAGTACGAAAAGATCTACGAAGTTGAGCTCAGTGGCCCCGTAGAAGTGGCGGTTCGAAAGACCCCGCCTACTGGGCTTGTCCATATAAGAGCATTCTCAACTCAGGTAGCTTCTCAGACACTGCATTTGTATCGACAGCTTCAGCACCCAAATATCGTCACCGCCCTTGAAGCTTTCACGACCGACCATGGCCTCTACGAGTCTACATAGTCCTCGAGCACATGCCCGTCTCTCTCGAGCAGATCGTAAGGTCTCCAGCTTATCCTAATCATCGACAACTTGCGGCTATCCTCGGACAGGTAAGCTTTTGTAAGCTAGCCAAGAACATGGACTGATCACAGCAGGTCGTGACTGGCGTGGCTTACCTCGCAAATGAAGGATTCGAACACGGGTCCCTCACTTGCGCGAATATCCTATTAAACACCTCTGGCGATGTTCAGATTGGTGAGTAGCCCCCTCATACAAGCGATGTATGAATTGATATGATCTTGTAGCAAGTCAAGAATGCTGTCGCGTAATATTAAAGGGCAACCTCCGCGATATCAGGGCCCTCTCGTCCATCACCATGGAATTGATGTAGAAGTACATCAAGGAGGATGGGGCTGTCGGTATCGACAATCTGAATCGCTAGCCTTCAAACTCAGATGCCCTCGAGTTCCTCTCCGCAACGACATCTGCTTCCTCGGCGACGGGGCTACTCAAGGTGCATTATTTCCCCTCCTTCTCCCTAAGAGACCTCCTCTGACGGTCGCAGCATCCCCTCCTAAGCACTCCATGGCAAAAGGAATCACTCATCGGCATAATATTTTTGGCCCAGGTCTATATACGAGGGTGCTACAAGTATACGCCAGCGAATAAGTTTTAAATCAGTAATAGGCGTTGTATTTGGATTAAGTAGACTTATAGTATTACTTTAAAGTACAAACTTTCTAAACTTTATTTTTATTCCATTCCATTCCATCTCAGTCTATTCCGTCCATTTTAGTCTATTTCCGCCCTGTCCGAGGTTTTTATAAGAACCTAACCACTATCCGGCGAGATAAAGACCACAAGATCCAAGTCAGCTATACAAGAACTAGAGGTCCTAAAATCAAACAAGTACACTCCGCAATGCACAGTCCATCTGGACTACCTCTACCTTAGCTTGAACCCGCAAGCTGTAAAACCCTGCGAAACTCACGAGCAACCCAAATTCCGAAATTATTCTAAGCCAATTTTAGGTTTTGCGTGATTAGGAGTTATTTATTTAGGCCTTTACCAAAAGCCTAAAAAGACGTTGTGTATAATCTGTATCCAGCTTTTTTGGAGCAGCTGATTATAGCTCCGCCGAAAGATAGTCGGCGTCCTATTTAAGCGCTCTCTAGTTCAAGCATTTACATTTTAGGATAATGCCTAGCACGTTTGTGATGCCTATATACTTTAGATGAGCACTTACACTCTGTAATTCTAGGACTACAGAGTAATAACATCTAGACTATAACTTTTTTATAAAATCACCGTTAAACCTTTAAACCTTAGTGACGAAGAGATTTCGCCTTTTTCTTTACAATTCGATTCTCTGAAAAGGATCCTATAACCCTCCTTTCGCTCTCCTCTCTCTTCCCTGCTCTCTATCCTCCTCCCACTCACGTATCATGGATATTACTAAAATATACGCTATTATTGTAGGCGGCAGCTTCTGCTTCCTCCTACTCCTCAATGCCCTCCCTTTGATTGCCCGCCTCGTCAGGTATCTCGCACCTCTCGTGTACAAGCATCTCATCTACCGCTATGTTCTTCATCGACACTGGCTTATAGGCCCGTGGAGTCGAGCCGGTGTCCTGATGGAGCTGATTTACATGGTCGGCAATATATGTTGCCTCAAGTTTTGGAATACAACCACCTCCGAAGCCGGACTTCGAGCAGGGACACTCGCGACAATCAACCTGATCCCACTATTCGCAGTTCCTCACCTTAGCACGCTCGCAGATCTACTAGGTGTGACCCTCCACACGTTTCGGCAGGTTCATCGGTCAGCCGGCGTTACGGTGGTGGTACTTACTATTTTCCATGTTTTGGTCACAGTAGCCTCACAACTCTCCTTCCCTTTAGACCTGCCCCAGAATATGTTCGCGGTGATAGTAAGTAGTCTTTTAGCCACCTTTCCCCTCTAACACTCTGCGTAGGGAGCATCATCACTAGGTTTGATTGTTTTACTCTGCCTACCTCTCTTCCGCAGACCCTCCTACGAACTAGAGGTCATAAATCATAAGTAACAACAGAAAGGTAACAGAAAACAGCATTCGAACGCCCTCCGAGTATTAAGACACAATGTAACGATTTTGATTTTGAAGTGAATTACGAATAGTAGCATGTTTAGGTGAATTGAGCTTTGTAGATTTGTAATCTCCCTGTATTTAAGTAGTAGGGCCTTTGGTCCTGAGACCTTCTCTCTTTGCGAACAATCTATTCTTTGATCTCATACTGTACCTTGACACACAACTGTACCTCTAGTATATCACCACTAAGAAGATAGGTCGGCACGTGTGTAAACTCGTCACCAAAGCTTTTAGAAACAATAAAAATGGGTAGAGAATTTACAGATTACTTAGGAAGCCGCCCGAAGAATGTGCTGTAGTATTAAACGTGACACTACTATTACAGAATAGAAACCAAGTGAAATAGCCCAGAATTTCATGCTGTAGCACTTCATAGTGGTGCTGATCTCTTCGAAGGCCTATTCGAAGCCTTTTTAACATATCGTGCTGCCACCTCTGCCATCTTTTTCTCTGCGTCCTTTTTCTCTTCTGCCTCCTTTTTCTCCTCTTCCTCTTCCACCTCTGCCTCCCCTGTCTCCTCCGTCTCCTCTTCCTCCTCCTCTTCCTCCGTCTCCTCTTCCTCCGTCTCGTCTACCTTCATATCCTCTTCCCCCGTCTCCTCTACCTCCTCCACCTCTGCCTCCTTTGATGCTGCCACCTTTTCTTGATATTTTCGTAGCAACTCATCCATCCACTTAAATCCTTTACTTCCAACTTTTGTAATCCTCGAACTCGTTACATAGAAATAATTTGAACATATATTTTCCTTCTGAGCATTCCCATTTACTGTGTCCCATAGGTGTATTTCCCGGTGGGTACTAAGCATCAAAGAAGATGGGTCTGTGTGCCAATTCATTTTGCGACTGCCTATGGCTTTTTGTATTTCGTCTTTTCCGTAGCACCACGCAAACTGGAGAAGGTAACGACGACCTTCTAACTCTTTGATATCAGCTAGGTAGTGCAGCGGTAGACGGACCGGTAGAGATTCAGCCGAACCCTTATATATACTGTAGATTACTAAGATGTTTCTTGTTCACTTCTGGAACATACAAGTGGTTGTTGACTTGAGATCACCCCAGCTTTTCCCTCCTTCGGCTATTGGTACGGGTTGCGGGTATTCTGCACATGGGCACTTCATCTTATAAAATACTTCTTCGTCGTCGAGGTGGGAAGGGAGAACGTCGAGGTTGGAGGGGTGACTCGGAGTCTTTGCTTGTTTTGGGGGTCTGCCGCCGCTTTCGGGCTGCGGTCGCTTCGTCATTTTCTGAAAAATGTTAAGTAGTGATCTAGAGCATGCAAAGAGTGTCAAAACAGAAGAGTTGTTCGTTTTGTCGTTAGTTGAAGGAGTTGTTGGTTGAAGAGGAAAGCTGTTGGTTGCAGGAAGGCGTTATTGGTTGTAGCGGGTTGCAGGGAAAAGCTGTTGGTTGCAGGAACGCGTTATCGACGCGTTGTTAGCTGCATCGACACGTCATTGGTTGAATTACATATCGCCTGTGCCTGTAGATGTGGCCCGCACCCTCACGCGTCCTTACGCGAGCTCCCACCTGCCTTCTTCACCTGTCATCGTTCACTTACCTGTCATCGTTCACCTGCCATTCGTTCACTCGCCTGCCTTCTTCACCTGTCATCGTTCACTTACCTGTCATCGTTCACCTGCCATTCGTTCACTCGCCTGCCTTCGCGTGCCTTCGCCTGCCTTCGCCTGCCTTCGCCTGCCTTCGCCTNCCTGCCATTCGTTCACTCGCCTGCCTTCGCCTGCCTTCGCGTGCCTTCGCGTGCCTTCGCCTGCCTTCACCTGCCATTCGTTCACTCGCCTGCCTTCGCCTGCCTTCGCCTGCCTACGCCTGCCTACGCCTGCCTACGCCTGCCTTCTATCTACCATCTTTCAATCTTCACGTGGCAATGTCTCTGCATACACCGGAGGAAATACCAGAGGAGACCGCCCTATCGAAAATAGAAATAAAATACTCGGCACTTGTTACATCCGTCGAATCTACATTCTTCCTCCCTAAGGTCAAAGACCGTCAGCAAGTACAAAGAGCCTCTACTCTAGTTAACAAAACCAATCGAGAAAAGAATACTCCCTACGCAAAGACAATACTAGAATGGATTTGGCACTATGTCAAGTGGGAGCGGTCCTTGTTATTTCTAGCAGTTGTTCTATCCCATTCTTTAAAGAATGATATAAACCGCTGGGACGTGAAAGGGTTTTTGTTACTATTTGAAACATGGGCGACTAAACTACAGAATGTTCCTTCTATGTCGGATAAATACAAATATTTGTTTCCAGGTTACTCTTTCTAACGTATTCTTGAAATCGCAAAGCATACTAACTAACTTATAGATATCACCGACTTCTCAGATCCGAAACTGCTGTCATTTACACCAGGTGAGGCCCAGAATATATAACCATTATCCGTCCTATAACGGGGACTTATCTAATACTATTATTAGAGGCAGGTACTGTGTTAGGGGCAACTGTAGCAGAACCAATACATCATACAGATACAATGCAAGGTTACCTTAACGAAATGGATGGCATTGATAAAGTAATATTGACAACACTAAGCAACCTAAAACTATCAACCAGCAATAATATTTGTCAAAACCCCTCCGATCCTCTCACGAACGAAATTAAACCAAGAATCATATCTGCGGATATGTGTTGGAAACGTAGGCCAATCCATTTTGATATCCTCAATCAAACAATCTACGCTATACGCCGCTCGGATTGTACTACGTTTAGCAGGGGTGAAGCAAGTGCCACTGTCAATCCTATACATGCTATTGCACAACTCCACTGTCCCGACCGCAATGATCCTGTATTCCTTACAGGTCTGCGACTGCCATGTATAGATCATTGTGGGTTTGGAGTTCCTGTGGTGTTAAGTCAAGTTGTTGAAGCATTTGGTGAGGGAAATATCCAGGAACATCTGACTCCGAAGTTTACAATCGTGGATCTCCATATAGGTATTTTAGAGATATTCTTCTTAGTAAGATTAGTGAACTAACATATTTAGATAGGGGTGCTGATGGTCTATCAACTGTTCTTGATGGGTGTAATAAATACTTCTTGTGCTTCCCACCTACTATGCACAACCTTACGCTTATGAAAGATGGCCAGAAGGAGAAACTAGTGAGACTAGGACCGCGTATGGAACAGGGCGAGATATATAAGATAACTTCTAAGGATGCTATCTATATACCTGCTGGGTGTATTCATGCAACTATCACTACTAGAGGTGGCTATCTCATTTCAAAGGATTTCACTACCCCGAGTTCAGTGCTCCCATTTGCGAGATATATTTCCTTAGGCTTCTATGAAGATCTCAGCGAGATTGATGCAGCTGATTGTTTTGATCGGTTTGCAGAGTGCTTAACTCTCTCACTAGACGCGAGTCATCAACGAATTCCGGAGGCATTAGAGGCTTGGGTTCTTGCATTTGATCGTTTCTTAGCTTGGAGTAGGACGGCACACGAGTGGAGAGATTATATTGTGACGATATGGGAAAACTTTTTAAAGTCTAGATATTGTACTGAGAAATGCCCATGCGGTTGGGTCGGAACAGAAGGCTTTGTTCAGCATTTCGAGAATACCCATCTTTCTCCTCTCCCAGAGAAGAGGCTTCCAGAGAAAAGGCTTCCAAAGAAAAGGCTTCCAGAGAAACGGCTTTGTGAAATCGGAAATCAAGGAGCGAGGAAGAAACTTAGAGGGAGTGGATGAAAACAGGAATTGTAGCCTAGATCTAGCAGGTGTTTTATTTGATTGCTTATAAGTGGATAGCAACACGAGGATTGTGCTCGACTCGGTGTCGTATTATGTTCTAGCGCGTCTGTATCGCCTTGCTTCCTCTGCTTTGCTTGAGTAATTAGCCGTGCCGTCACCGTCGCTAATTGATGGCTTACTCCTTCGTGTTCTGTTCCCGAGATTTGCCTGCAGCTATCTCGGAGTTGGTGGCGCTATATAGTGGAGGCGGGCCTTTTGATGACGAATCGGATTGAATTTTTCGTAGGCGGACTTGAGGTAATAGTTTTGCTATCCTAGATTCAAGATTATAGGTATGCTAAAGAATGAAATCTTTTTATATACAAATTTTAGTAGTTGCGTACTACTTAAGTTATACTACACGCTTTAATAATCTGATCAAATCCACTTCTTCTCGGTCGTAATTAAGTATAAGGAGATGAATATTGATTATTACACTTACCGCTAGCCTTTGTCTTACCAGCTGTCTTTGTCACCATCTTGTATTTAGATCTGAGCTCTCTCAAGCTCTTCTCTTCTCCTCAGCTTAGAATTGTCAAGGTAGGGGAGGGGGTGATGAATAGATTGTTCGCAAACCTCTCCGGTCTACAGTTCGAAGCTGAATTACATACAACATGGGTGGTTTTGGTGGGTTGTTCTTCTTTCCACTTAACCAACTGTTGATCTCTTTTTATAAGCTCTTGTTGTTTAGCAAGTATTTGTTTCGGATTTAGGCTATTTCTAGCTTTATAGACCTCATGTTTTGTAGGTTGGTAAGGGTAAGATATATTTTCGCGCCTAAAAGAAACGACATTATAATTCCCCTCTACTTTGTCATTTAGGTCTGCCGTCTAATAGCTTACACTTTCTACCGCGTGTCCATCGCTTCTTAATCTTTCACACCTGCTTCCTACTATTATCGCCCTGCTAATAGAAAGTGATGTTGCTCGGGCAACTCTTATAGTATGGCTGGTAAAAGTTTTCCGATTCCATATTGTTAAGAATGTTTGCGGATATTTCCAAACTAAAAAGCAAACGTAGTCTTTACTAATACTTATGTGTGTAGTCTCTCCATCAATGACAGGTACATTGTCATACGTCAATCTTTTTATTGTCGCCATAGAGTCAGGCTGTATAGAGATATCTATTTCATAAAAGAAAACCTGAGCTCCAGAACAACAAATTAAAACCTTTTTGAAACATGCTACTTTCGTTGTAGCATTCGGTGGCCATCCAGCGTTATCTATAGTCTTAGGATCGATAATTTGCACTTTTGTTGTACTAATATTGAAAATTCTTAGATCTCGTGACTTGTTAAACCAAAAAGCCGATCCAAAGATTATTTCAGATCTGTATACATATTAGCTATGAAAAGAGAGACAAGGTTAGAAAATACCCGTCAAAGAATGCTATGTAGCAATCTATCGCATTCTTGAAGTCTGATATAGTTCTATGGTTGACTTTTATGCAGTCTATTGAACCTGACCATCCTAATCGATGTGAAAAATAAAAATCTTGCCAGGACGCAGTATTACTCTTATCGATGTATTTGTAAGGATTACCAGGGCCGATTTCAAGTTGTAATTGTTTTCGCCACCATTCAGACGTCTTCAAGTTTCTCGAAAATTCCTTACTAAGACGTATGAGAAGTTTTAAACGATCGTACATAGGCAGCGCTCCTATGATTTTGTCAATGATTTCAATTGGGAGATCTGAAAGCCGAACTATATTATAGAAGCTGTATACAAAAAGAAACAGAGTTTCTAAGAGATACAGTATTCCGGATATTTATTTACTCCATAAGTTATATACTTTACTATATTAACATTCTAACATAATCAAATTCTACTTCTATTTATATTAATACTATATACAGTGAGCTTCGATTGCGGTGTCCTATTTACACTCTCTCTTTAGGTTTGTGTAAGCCACACACAATTAGCGCTATAATAATTGTGGTAAATGTGATTTTTGGCATCACCCTATGGCCTCAGGTTTTAAGCCGCCGCTATTGGCCTGTCATGATAACTATGATCAGATACTTAGAAAACAGGGCAGCGCCAAGAGTCAAATCATGCTAGGTCAAAGGCAGCGAGTTCGCAACGTCAGGCTACATAATGACGATACCTCACTAACCAAAAGTACTCTAATGCTGACCAAGTGTGGCTGGTATAAAACTTAATAGAATGTACAAAGATGACACTTCAATCGAAGCCTACTGTATAAAAACCGATACAAGATTAGATGAAGACGAGAGAAGTACGATTAGAGCGACGGTGGAAGGCTGGCCACTCAGGTAGAAATTAGCTAGGCATAAGAACTCTAGCGTAGAATGGAAGAGAAGTAGGTCAACGTAGAGTCTCAAAGCGGCAATGAAATCCTGGGGCTATCATATGATGACAAGAAGCCCTCTAACTAGAACATCTCTAGTGCTGAATTCGAAGCTGACTGTATCATAGATCAGCAGAGTTCGCAATGAGCATGTCTGTTAATAGATTGCTGACTCGAAAGCCATTTAGATTACACGAGGAAGCTAACTTCAAGCATACTACCTATGTTATCACGATGAATCTACGGGTCAGCATTTGTGCAGAGCTGAGCGTTTCGATTCGATAATTCAAATGTCCCTGCCGCCATCAGTGAGTGGATTACTGCTAACCCTAAACAAAACGCTTAACATATTAGCAACCGCATATTGTTCTCCTACACCAGCTGCTCTTACTGGCCCGCTCCTGGCCACTATAAGCTTCGCGACTTCAGGTCCTGTTGCTTGCCCAAAAACCGCATTTAAAGGAATCCCCACATCATCTGACTGCGTATCCTTTTGGCCTCGAGACAGCAACATGTATAAAGTCGTATCGGCACCACACTCAATCAAGGGATTTAAAGACCAAAGATCCATCGTCAACGCAAATTGCTGAGAGCAGAGGACCCCGGAGTGAACTCAAGCCTGCTCGCCCGGCTATCATTAATCTCTGGATAGTGGGTGAGATTACATATCAAGCTCAGAAATTCACTAGCAAGGTTTCTTGAGATATCTTCGAACTTGACATGATCCTGATACTCAGAGTGTTAAAGCATTAACTGCCCGTATGAATGACGGTAAAGATTTGATGTCTAAAGCGTTGTTAGGAGAAGATAAGTTCAGTCTATTACCTGTCCCACGTAGCCAAATTCGTGAAGGCGCGAGACCTAGGTGGCATTGGAGATGCTGATTTGAACCGAGCTTGGAAGGGTGGTGTGGAGGAAGGATTGGGTTCAAGGACATTCGCAAGCTGGGCGTAGTAGGAATCATCCTTAGATCCATCACGTAACAGGAGGCTGCGGAAGCCAGCTGCCCAATCACCGTTTTGTACAATACTACAATATCATACTACTAAGGTACAGATAGCTCTCGGGAGCGTATTGGCTTTCATTAGCTGTGCTCCCTGTTACAGAGTTGGAGGAACTTGTAACAACACACACACAGCTGATGGAAAATAGCTACTGAGCCGGGCTCAGTTAGCACGTGCCATCAGGCAGGCGGGTCATGTGCTGCACTTGATCACGTGCGTGCTGCTGGCATCCTGTATTTAAGCTTCCGTTCCTCTGGAACTCTCTTCTCTCCTTACTTTGTTGTTCGCTCAATATAGCAGTTTCCGTTTGACTCCGTATTCATCACAGCAAGCAGTGGTTCACTCCACACGGTTACACTCCCAGGAACCAGTTGGTTCCTGGAGCTAACACCTCCTGGAGCCCAGCGGTCGCAAGAGCCTTCGTAACACTTGCATGCATGGTAACCCGAAGCGCATTTTCAGGTAAAGAAACTCTATGTTGCAATGAAATATTAAAACCTTCTCCTACGAACCACATACATAGATCTTGTAGATAGGGTTTATCGCTCTGCACGTTAATCCATTTCATAATCACTAGCCTCTTTGGAGTCGCGGTTGCCCTCGCTCCGCACCT